>JAOVVA010000027.1:10141478-10162975 GCA_028565275.1 Leiocassis micropogon | reverse complement strand
GTATGTATATGTATGTGTATATATATATATATATATATATATATATATATATATATATGTGTGTGTGTGTGTGTATATATATATATATACTGTGTGTATATATATAATAGACTATATATATTCCAATATGTTGGAATGCTGCATCTAAAAATACACTGAATTTAAAATATGTAGGCACGCTGCCTTTGCTGTGGTCCATGGATTTTTAGCACCCTGGTTTCTGCAAATGTTTGAAGCGGGCTTTGTGTAAGATTTTTTTGTGCCATTGATTCCTCTTTTTGCCAGTAAATCCATTTGAAATAAACCATCTCTGACAGGCTTAAAGTAGATTTCCTAAATGTATAGAGGAGGCATGCATTCCTCTCTTGCTGTGCTCTACTGTTTATAAGTACTCGATGAACACTGTGTTTAATTTGATTCAGCACCGTTTGGCTGTTTTTCCACCACATCCATGCCTGAAGATGGCTATATGCAAAACATGATAGGATTACAGTGCCTAAGCACGTTTTCATGGTTGAGGGGTTAAAATGTGGCCCACTTGCCATGGCGAGTGTAAGACAGTCTGCTTAAGCATGCAGGAGCTCTGCTTCTCCTCTCTCTCTCTCTCTTTCTCTCATTAGGGGAGTTTAGGCAAAAGGACTAGTTCAGCCTCCTGCAGACATTACCCCACTCTTTGAGCTTAGCCTGTGCTCCTGCCCTAATGATTAAACGTCCCCTTATAAAAGGTCCATGGTGCAGCCTCCTGCAAATTGAGTTTCCTCTCTGAGCCAATTGAGTGTGGTTTATGTGAACTGCTGGAAGTGCCTTTGAACTCTGCTTCCAAATCTGCCATTGCAAGGTCACAGGAAAAGATGGAGGCCATTGTCGCAGACATCCAAATTCATGCCACATTGAAGGGAAATCGCTGCTCAGAAAAGAGAAAGAAAGCTAAGCACGGGAAGCAGGGGTGTTGATAAAAAGTCTGCTTGTAATTTTTTTTTTATTATTTATTATTGTCATATTGGGCTTTTAAGACAGTACTTTTAACTTTCTTCCTTTAATTTTTCACAAAGGGTATATCTTTATAGAGCATGGTTCACATTTCATTGTGACTTTACTGAACCCCTAAAACACTGTTTGTCCGTAAAACTGCATGTTAAATGAAACATTATATTTTTGACTAGTGTTATTCTCAATATACATACATATACGTATATACACTATATATATATATATATGTATATATATATATATATATATGTATGTGTGTGTGTGTGTGTGTGTGTGTGTGTGTGTGTGTGTGTGTGTGTGTGTGTATGATCATCAAAATTATTTTATATCACTATTATAATCACTAAAAGTGCATTGCATCATCCTGATTCATGAACAAGTATAGTATAAGGCAGGAAAATAGAAATCAAATATTTCCTCATCTGTAAGTTTAAATGTAAATTAAATGTAGTTTCTGTCAAATAAGTAGGGCTCTTTTGGGGTTTCTGGAGTGTTCTTAGTGTCTTCTTTTCTCTTTTGTTTCTTTGGCCCTTTAAGGGAGAAAGTCAATGCCAAGAAAATATGTTTGATCACGGGAGCTGGCGAAGGCTTACTGTGGCTGCTCTAGGATGGCATTGGCCCCTGTCCTTAAACCCAATAGGATTGCTTTTGAGAGTCACAGGCGTGAAAACACAGCTCCTTCTCCAGCTAAAGCTTTGAAAGGTCTCAGTATAAATCCTCACTTTCCTGCCTGACCCCCCCTTCACACACACACACACACACACACACATGGACATGTTCATACACTCACACACCTAATTATGCACACACAATGCCATAAATCTAATGCTCCTTCATGAACTGCAAGAGCAGAGTACATAAAAAATGTGATGCGGATTTGCATACAAACATACTTATTCTAAATCCCTCTCAGAAGTTGTAAATGATTGTCTCATCCTGAAATACATTTCACCAAATTGTATTTAGGCATGTTTATGAATTTTATTATGCCGTAGGTTTGATCATATTTTGTGGACAGCGATGGCTTCCCCTTGTAGCCGTTTATAGAGGCAGAAGGTAAAAGAGGGAGAGCAGGAGACAGAGAGAATAGGCCTGGAGCGCTAGATTGTGTCATTTGTTTCAGACAGGCTGTGATTTCTGCTTGCTCCTTGATGGCAGGCTTTCCATGCTGCTAAGATAGATTTTCAGTGGTCTCCCTGCTAAAGGTAATTCAATAAAGCCTATCACATGCTATAGTAATACCTGCACCAATTTACGCTAGGTGAAAATTAAACCATTTCTTAAATTTCTGATTAAATAACTAAGCTGCATGTTCAAGAATCAAGCAAATTTATACAAATACAAAACTTTGCTGTCTGATAAAGTCTGATAAAGGTTTACTGTATATATATATATATATATATATATATATATATATACACACACACATATCTTATCTCACTCATCATCATCTCACATCATCTTATCTTTATCAGACAGCATAAGTTTTGTATTTGTATACATTTGGTTGATTCTTGAACATGCAGTTTTGTTATTTAATTAAGTCAATAACCGTTGAAAATGTTACTACAGACAGTATATTTGTCCTAAGTACCCATGACATGCCTTCTATAGCAGTGTCCATGATGATTTAAGTACAGTGCAGGTGCTGTCTTTTAATTAATTTCCAATTACAAACTGGTTCAATGGCCAAGACTTTTTTATATGAAAAACTAAGGGTAGATATGAACAGTTTTAACAGTATGATTTTTTTTGTAACCTAATACACCATTCCTGCTGGTTGTAATTGTTGTAAATCCTTTATGAGCTTAGGATGCCACATCATGGCATGCCACATATTCCTCTCCTGAAAACTGAGGGTAAATAGCAGTTATGAGGCTGGGGCTCTCTGCAGGTGTTGATTACAGGGCCACTGCTGTAGCTCCCTGTACCTGGCTCTCCTCCAGCTGTGAGCCATGTGGGATCCCGCAATGTGCCCCTTGTCTGGAGGACAAGCTGTCGAGTGCAGAGGTCATAAACATTTCAAGAGTTATAAAACTTTCATTAAGTTCTCACGATATCTTGCCAGTGTGTGACCTTTCCTGATCCTTGTTCTATTTTTTTGTTCTCTCTCACTGAACAGCCTAGAAAAAAAGAGGATGGGGTTAAAGTGATGGGGGAACAAGTCCCCTCTTTGTGGCATGCAGGCTTTTTCAAACTGTCTCGGCCTCTTGACTTGTACTAATCCAGAGATCAGAGCTTAGAAAGTGGCAAAACAAAGGGCTGTTTTAATGAGATTGGTACAACAGGGGCAAATGCATTGGGGGAAGGGAGTCCCACAAATAATCATACTCTGCCCGCTCCTTTTTCCAAAAAGGCCTTTCACAACCAGCTCTAAGCCAGTCTGTATGAGAGAGGAAAAAAAATCAAAGAACTGTCATCACTCCAAAAGAGTCAGGGGGAGGGAAGATGTGGAGTAGGATTGATCCAGTGTTTTTCACACAATAAAGACTAAAAAAAGTCTAAATTCCTGAAGAAGAGCCGACTGAACATAACTGAAACTCTAGGAAATGCCGTGAATTCACGACTATTGCGATCTCAGTCTGAAATCAGTCTGAGGTTGTCAGTCATTATGTTCAAAAACACATAAAAATGTTAACTAAGTACACATCATGACAATTTAATTAGAATCATTAAAAATAAATGTAGTTATTTTGGTTGGTCACCTCAGACTTGTATTGCTGCACTTATAAGTCTGTGATAAACTTGATGCAACAGTCTGCTTCAAATTGCAGTGAAGGCCTGTATAAACATATAATTATACATCGTTGACTAAATATGTAATCGCTAGCAGTTGTGCAATTATGTAGATGAAAAACATATGTTATTTAAATGGTAGGTAATAATAATAATAACAATAATATTAATGTTTTGTTATATCCATGTATGTTCTTATAATAATAATCAAATTCCAATCATAAATAATAGTACATACTAACAACACATACTACCTATTGATTGGTTAGTATTTTCTAATTATTCTATTCTATTCTATTCTATTATATTATATTATATTATATTGTTATTGACTCAAAACTTTAATTTAACTTCACAGTACATGGTTTTCTAAAACAAAAATATAGTAAACACCCATAGGAACTTCCTTACAAATGAATGAATGAATGAATGATGTAAAAGTATAGGAGTGCCAGGATCCCTCAAAGCAAAATAGCATGTTAAATTACAAGAACTGAAAATGTTGCTATAAAAATGTTTTAATCTAAATTGAAAAATTTCTACAGCATTTATAATGCTGTTGAAATTTTTCGCCACCGCTATATACTGTATATACTTTTTACTTTAAAGTGTGCCCTTCCTGCTCCCGGCGTGGTCTACTTCGCAGAGAACTACTTGCTAATTGGTACGCAGTACTTCTAGCTAACATGCTGGGTGGCCAGTGAAGTGGCAAAAAAAAAAACTTGTTATGCACTAAAACACCCACTCTGCCATAATCGTTATATATAACTGGCAACCCAGCATGTTAGCTAGAAGTGCTGCATTCCATGTGAATTTCTAGACTCGAATTTTGTCAACCTGAATTTTTATAACTGCATATTGGCAGCCTGAATTTGTGAGGATAAAAATGATGAAGATGGATTTTTAAACATCTATGAAGACTTTAATTTTTACAAACCCAATTTGTAACCTAAATTTTATATATAATATAAATATAACAAGAATAAACAGTTTGCCAAAAATTTCTAGCATTGTATATATTTTTGAACAGTAATTTTGTGAGGTCAGTATTTTTTAGTAAATTGAATGAATTGAATGCTTATTTTAGAAAATAAATATTAAAAAAAAATTTGTAATACACAATCACAGTAAATTGTAGCGCAGAAAATTTCAAGCGTTATAAATGTTGTATTTTTCCATTCAGATCAAATTGCAATGCTGAAAATTTCTATTTTTATAGAAATAACTTTTTATTCATTTCATGCAATTCAATATGCTATTTTTTCTTTGAGAAATTTTGGCATTGTATACTTCCATATATTATTATTATTGTTATTATTATTATTATTATTATTATTAATAATAATAATAATAATAATAATAATAATAATAATAATAATATCCAAATATTCAGATATGTTTAAATGTATTAATTAAGTAAAATATCTTGGTAAAATACTGATGTTCAAATACATCACATCGGATTTTAGAGAAACAGTGCTTAAGGTGAAGTGGGCTTGAAGTGTACTATATTAAGAACACTTAATAAGGCTTTTACAAAGTTCTAATGTACGATGTATTTGTCATGTTCTAATGACAAATAACTGTTGAATGCATAGTTTTTACCTATGATTAAAAACCTAAAGTGTCATAACAATATGAATAAATTAAAGTGTGAAGACAAAGATGAATTAAACTGCACTACAGAGCAGCTGTTTTACACCTGTATTTTGGGACAAAATAGAGACATTGTGGATAGTTGAGACATACTGTGTGTTGTAGCTTTTCTTTATTATTATTTGTATTATTATTATTTCTTTTATTTAAAACTACAAACAACATGGTCTGTCAGTTGTTTAAGAGTGATAGTTTGAAACTTTGCTTAGAAAATGTCTTTTAACCTACACCAATATGTTGATGATAAATCTTTCTTTATTTTCCCGCTATTTTATGATTTATATTTCTACTAAAATGTATAAAGAATATTCACAGCTCTGTGTACATCCAAATGGTGGTGGCTTCTAGCTCCCGCTTGACCCTTAAATCCAATAGCTATTTAGGAGGTGGGGGAGAGGAATTAAACTTCTCAGGCTTGTGCCGATAACCATCAGACTCTAACCCCATTATCAAGCCTGGATCCTCACACCCAGGATCTGTTCCCTCAGGCTAGTGGCCGAACACTCACCCAGGCCCTCTTAGCCTGACGAATGACAACCCACAAAAGAAGGAAAAACCTTGCTTGACCTTCCCCTGCCCCAATACTGCCCCTAATACAGAACGTGTTTGGACCACACTTCCACACTGCGCAACCCCCTTCTCATGACCTATGCCTCTTTCTCTTATCTTCCTCCTTTTTATGGAAATGGAAGTGACCTAATGATGTTTGTTTTAGAGACATTAGCCGTTTTTTGCTTCTTTCCATCACACATTTTAAAGGCACCACAGCAAAACAAACTCGATCACACTGCAAAAAATCTGCGGACCTTCAATTTTAAATATCAACCCAAGTTATGGCTTCAAGTCATGTTGCCTGTTGCTAATGGCCCTCATCATTGTAGAGTCTACAGCTGTTTCCTTCATGTCCTTTAATTTGCTTCCAGCAGAAAATAAAGTGTCTGCATCCTTTACTGCAGTGAAATTTCCGGCCAAATACAGAAAGGAACTTTGTAGGTGCACTGTAGTTAACTGTGGTAATTAACAAGAACTCAAGTAATCAGCCAGGCAAAGAATGTCATTAAATGGCATCCCTGTTGATTAATTCAGGCCTTCTAATGGTGGAATCAACGTCTGCATGTCCTTAAAGGCCCTGCTTAATCTTATCTTTTAAAGAAACAGGATGTAAAAAAAAAAGTTAAAATAATGGTGGTTCACATGTATGTAATAATAATGTGGTGTGGAATTAAAAAAACACATAGTGAAGTGACTGAATAGCAGCTGAAACAATTTGAGCTTTCTAAGATCATGGGTACAGACTGGTTAAGACTCTATTAACCAAATCCCTTTCTCACTAATAGGGAGAAAAGAGTGGATAAACGGTTGAGTGGAGGTCAACAGCGTCTCAGTAAGTGGTGGTGGAAAGAGGATTAGTCGGATTGAGGAGCCTCCTGTAGTAAGTTCTCTTGCATAATTCAGCTCAGGGGTGATTAATTATTCAGTGGAGTACATATTTGTCTTGGTAATTTTATATCTGAAACCGTGATAATGTTTGAATTAATCATGGGAATCAGTCCCTTTGATTCAGGCTGTCTCACACCACATCCAGCTGCACACGGCTCCTTAACCCGCTGCCTAGGAAGCATATGCTTGTTTTTTTTGTTTTTTTTTCCAAGAGGAAGGGGCTAAGTCTCTGAGGAGAGTGCTAACAAAAGGGACACAATATCGGGCCCTCAGACACATGCAATGACTTAAACGTTCCATTGTGTTACTTGTGAATGGCAGTCTATTGGGCGGCCCGGTGCGAGAGGCGAGGCTGTGTTGTCCATTAGCCACATGATTAAGCAGATGACACGGTGGGGCCATGCAAGGTAAATAAAGGCAGCCTTCTGCTACTTCCTGCACTGTGACACATGGCAGAGGCCTCGACTGGAGCTGCCAGACTGCTCTTGCTTTGGCGGATCACAGCAGCTGAGCAAGAGCGGGAGAACAAGACAAGAACGAGAGAGAGAGAGAGAGAGAGAGAGAGAGAGAGAGAAGGAGGGGTTGATTAAAAAAGGATGAATAACACAGTCATGGTCTATGTCAGGTGTTAAGTATCTCATTGGCCAATTTGCATGTCAAAGAAGAGATTGTGACACTCATTTTATCTGTGTGTGTGTAACTGTGTGTGTTTGTGTTTGAGATAGGCTGGGGGGAAGGCATACTCACATTAGCAGCTTTCAATATAACATCATTAATATAAAAAATGTTATTAACACATTCACACCAACAGGAAACAAATGGCGGTTTAGTAAGACAGTTTAATGAGTGGCATGTCTGAATCTTATTGGTGCAGCCATACGTACCAACGGAGCAACCAAACAAAGGGCATAAATGACACAATTTATGACACCATTTATAGTTTATTCTGGTACATTCTAACTTTAATAATAATAACTACACCCAACATATAACACTGTAATGCAAATTAATTAACTATGTTAATTGTGTTCATTTTTGGGTTTTTTTGGCACTCCTGTTGCTATAGAGAGCACTCATTCACCTTGCTTGTCTATCATCCATCTACTTGGCACTGTTTACAAGCTCTCAAAGGCATTCTCCTTGGGCTGGCTTATTTAATAGGGCTGTAAGTATTGTCATTCTAGTTTTAATGATGATGAGAGGCTAACCTTAGCGTGCTCTTGTCTGTTCCTTCCACCCTCTTCGTCGTGGGACATTCAGGTAACTAATCTGCCTTTAAATATGTCTCCAAGGGAACGCTGCTAATTAGCACTGAAATTTACTGCCTTCACTTTTATTGACTTGTCCTACTTCTCCGATAATTAACTAATGAGTGAGCTAATGAGCTATGTCATTCACTCATGCTGCTCAATTAAAGTACAGAATCAATTATTGAAAATAGTTTTGCATTTCTGCCACCTTACACTGTGCGGACGAGCACCAATGAGAAAAAGAGTGGATGAGAAAGTCTAAAGAAAGTTTAGACGTGTTACTGTATTTGCTGTCCCTATTAACAGGAAAAATACGAATTTAAACTGTGTGCAAACACGGCTGCTTTTTTTTCTTTTCTTTTTTTCAAATTTATGAATTTGAAAATGTTTTACACACATTAAAACACAATGCATTATCTTGGGTAAGAATATAAGATATTACAGGCAATATTTTGCATACATTGAGTTCCAGTGCATGAGGCTATAGCAACAAATATTTATAAATGCATTATAAATGATGCTTTTATATATTTGCATCAATAAACATGCCAGCTGACATCACAGTTTTTATTTCTGTATCATCATGTAAAGTGAGGCATTGAGAATCCTTCTCTGTAAACAGTGCATTAAACAGCTAATCCAAAGCTCTGTGAAAACACAGGCTTCATTAAAGGAAAATAATTAGATGGTCTCATTCCCATGTGCTTTCACAGATAATCAACTCTTTGTCTCATCGTTCCAGTTCACACTGTCATCATTCACCTAGATTATGTTTATAGCGAAATCAATGTGCTAATGTGCCATGTGTTGATATTGAAGTTAGTATACGACAGTTGCAGCACAGATTCTGAACCTAAACATGCTTTCTTGGGATGTCAGAGAATTTTAATACCCCCCCCCCCCTTCCTTCTGTGGTATTTCCGTTCTTTGATGTGCTGTACAAAAGACAAAAAAGAACAATGATAATAAAAAAACATGTTGTTGTTATTCTGTGGATTTTTAAGGAGTTACATTTAATAATAATAATAATAATAATAATAATAATAATAATACATTGAATTGTTCCTCTGTCTTAATTTATATCTTAATTAGATATAACAAAAACCTTTGTTACACCCAGAACTGTCTACAGGTTCACACACTGCACAGGCAGACAGTAGCACCATAACCTCATTTTAAAGGCCATGTCTACAAATATGTTGGATTACGGCCACAGCATACCGCTCACTTGCTAAAAGAAATGTTACTCCATAAGTGCAACCTTCACCATTATATATGCACTACCTTTCTGTCCAGTTGATTCAAAACACTTTAATTCAGGTAAATGTCACCCTGGAAGTATGCATGCATGGAGCTTATAATGTATTCTGCTAGCAGCTGAAATAGAAAGAGAAATTCAGAAAGGAAAGAAGAGAGAGAGAGAAAGGGAGAGAGAGAGGGGATGGGGGGGCAGTCCTACCATACTTTCTTTTTTTACACTCTACATCCATAGCACTATAAAACCCCTTTTGGATAATTGAGGCATTAAACATGCCTATATTGTTGCTTAATTAATAATTAATTTAATGACAGGATGAGGCTGTAAAAAGCACTAATTAAAATGCTTGCTATCATCAGAGCAGTGCTACAATTCATGCACTAACCACCATCTCTGGACTTTTTTTATGTGCTCTGTATCAATATTCTAATAATACCCAGCATGCCAGAAGTTCTACTGGTATGTTGGGTGTCACTGAGACAATGTGAAAGCTTTGCACACAAAAATTCAAAAGCCAAAGACGTGAAATTCATCCTAAGAGCAACCTTGGAGAACTTTCATTGCCTTAGTTTGCACCTCTAAATCAGGGAAATAAACTCAAAACTGCATTATGAACTTGACTCCTTATCAGTGAGCTGACATGCTGTTGCATCGCCAGAAAGACTAGAGCTAGATTAACACAAAAACCTAGCCTAAGTGGGTTGTGAAACTATTTAGATAAGAAAATGTCTAACCTTCTGAGGTGTTTCTTAGGATTCAGCCGGCATTCCTTGCAGTGTGAAGAATTGCAGCGATATAGCAATAATGTGAGTAATTCTGGGAAATTTGGTATAAGGTCAAAGCTTTAATCAGCGCTGCAGTGGAAAATGGCATCACCTCCATTATAATCTATTAGAGTCTTGCATGTTCTGATATTCCTGCCCTTCCAACTGTGCACCCTTGATTGCACTCCATCATTTCACCCTTGAATGAAGCGGTAAACTTTAAGTTGTGAAGCAATAAAAAGCTTTTCTAATGCTGCTTTCTGCTGTTCAGTTTCTGTACGAGTTTCTAATTCTTTTTTTATGTGATGTCTTTACTTAACGTGAGGACATTCAAGTATTCAATTATTTGTGTTGTATTGTAGTGTACATAAGTGTTTTCTAGACTACATACAAATAAACATTTATGCACCAATCATTTTATTGGAGATCCCAATATACCTATGCATTCGTGAAACTGTCCATCAGTCAATCATGTAGCAGCAACACAATACATAAAGTTACACCAAACACAAGCCAAGATTTAGGGAATGTACATATCAAACATTAAAAAAAAAAAAGAAAACTTAATCTCAATGATTTTACTCATGGTGTATATGGGTGCCAGACAAGACTGGTTTAAGTATTACATTTTCATACACAGCACTCTCTCTAAAAAAAAACTAAAAAAAACAGCACACTGCACATACAGGACTGAGGAGTAAGTTAACATGATAGCCACATGTCCCTGTGTGTTGGTAGGAGATTATCTAGATAATGTAATCACTTAGTTCAAATACAAGGCAACATGTTTCTCTAACATATGAAAGCAGTGCGCCTGCAGCCATATAGCAATTTTGGTAGTGGATCTTTAGCCAGACTACCTTAAGGCATGATGACGTGGACTAAATTTAACGTGTGGTATGACAATTTTTACACCACAGAAAAACCATCCTATTCACACCAAATTGCCATTATATGAGTACTTGCATGACTGCACTGTGTAGTGAATATCCTGCACTTAAAAAGACACACAGGCCTACAGGCTGGTGTAACCAGGATTCCCCATATGGACATGCCGGCACCAGAAATACAGTATTTCAGCACAATGAAATCCTGTTCTCAGCAAATGTCTTTTAATGGTACAATACCTATGCAGAAAATAGTCTAAAAAAATCTTACTGTTTTATTACATTGTTCTTTTGACACCATAGATGTGTCCTGACTTTTCTCTTTAAGCCTCCTTAATTGGCACTCCATGCCTGGTATACATAGCAGTAATTGCAAACATTTGTACAATATTGTGCAGTACGACTTGCATAATGCTAAAACTGCAAAAGGTACTCAACCCTCCTGCTTAAGAATGCATGTAAATAGGGCTTATTAACCAAAGTTAAGTTCTATTGGCTATTAACTCTGCTGTAGAATGCTTATTGTTGTTCGCATCTTAACATGTGCCCTTTGGGATTGTTGCTACTTATATGTATCATCTTTATAAATTCAAGCAGCCATTTCCAGGCTCATTGCCAACCTTGCCCATGTACAAACATAACTAGGTAATCACAGAAGGAGGTCATTAATCAGTGTTTACTTGTGCGCTTTTATGTTTCAAACTCTTAGGCTGTTGAACTGTATTTGCGCTAATCAGTTAAATAGTATGACAATTATCAGTGGAATCTGAACATCTATTGCAGTGTCTATCTATCACCTTTTTATGCTGCAATATTCTCCAATTAGAGTCTTATCGTACACTACTTCATCAAAGGCTAAAGTAATCAAGATTAATCTCGCGAGCTGACACGCACCGTTTGCTAAGGCTTACACAGTACAATTGCTCAGGGCAAGCATCATTACGAAATGCAATAAAATTAGGCAAACTGATTATATTTCAAAACTCAGAAGCAAAATAAAACACAATTTGGGGGCACAATTAGAGAGTCGTGCTCATTGAGTGCTAGACATTATGTGGTGTAGCAGTGGCTGGGCAAACTACATGGAGAGAAATTAGGCTAGAGATCCAGCTTGAGCGCGACAATTAAATGCTTACTGCTGACTTACCTATATCCTTAGCACAAACAACATTTTTTGATGTTAAATAAAATATATGTTGTGTAACAATTTAAATATGTGTCTATACAGGATATTCTATCCATCCATCCATCCATCCATCCATTCATCCATCCAACTTTCTAAAGTCTTAAGCCACCTCTCATTTCTTCATATTTTTGCTTCCAGACTTTCTTGTATTTTTAGTCTTGAGGAATAGTTCTCCAGTCTTTCTAAAGGATTTTTTAGCTCTTATTTTCAGTGCAGTCCTTGTACCTGACCAGTTTCAGAGGAATGTTTTTTGTTTGTTAAGCCTACCAGTGACCTATGAATCATTCAAAAAAAAAAAAAAAAGGAATTTAAGTCATGAGCCAATGAGAAAGAGGTGCAGACTTTATATACTTACATACTGTACATACTGAAAAATTTATACATACTTTAGGAAAATAAAAACCTTTTGTGAACTATTGTTTCAAGAATGCAGTAATTGTAGGCTGGGAGAGTCATGGCACAGGTGGCTAACGCTATAGGCTTGTGATTATTGGATCCCCACTGTTGATGGTTCACCATACCACCCAGCCAGTGCATGCAGTTTCAGTCCCATTTGAGAAATTTAAGTTTAATATTTGTTAAATTTTAAAGGTTGAGATATTATACAACTGTATAATCTGTTTCCTCTAACCAGTTTGTCATGCATCTATTTATTCCCACATTTCACATTTATAATAAAAGTAAATAAGAGCATTTAAACATTGTGATTGATCAGACTGTGTGTGTGTGTGTGTGTGTAAGGGAGCAACAGTGTGCATCTTAATAAACAATCTAGTTTATTTTATTAAGTAATATTATCATTATCTTTATAAAATAGATAATTTAAATGTTTTAATAAATTGGCAAGGTGGCTATGGCTTACATGCACGGTTATATTTTGTAAACATCAGTGTGGATGCACAATCATTAATTCATTCATTGTTGCCCCAAAGATCCTCATTTACCTCATCCAGACCCACCCCCTGCCCAGGTTTATAATCCAACCTCAAAACTCTTGCCTGAGGAATGTTGAATGTGATCACTAATCAAATGTGCATATCTTCTTGTCATGCCAGAGTTTGTTTTCAAATGATTTTTCTAAAACATATTATTTTAATCACCCCCAATTTGTCCGCGGGTAACCCCTCTCTCCCCTGTACATATACCTCCGGTGGTGGGTGGGTGGGGGGGGGCAGTGGAGGGTGTAATAGTTAACAAACTCCTGAATGATTGATGGACTAATTTCAAGCCCCGGATAAAGCAGTTTTCTAAGTCTGTTGATTCTCCATTTATTAGCTAATAGAAACATTTATCAAAAAGTCGCATTTTTTTGCTTAAGCAATAATTGCATTTTTAAATCCTCATTAGAGCTCCCATGCATACATAATCCAATTGAAAGAAAATGCAGAACTGGAGTGAAGCATTAATATGGAACTTTTCATACAAAAACAGAGGAAGTTTGCACCAAGTTGGCATACACTGTAAGGTCTTATGTCGAAGCTAATATTTTGTATTGTCATTATAATGTTTAGAATTCTTAGTTAAGCATAATTTTACAAAAAGACTATTCCCTAATAATAATTAGAGATAATAAAGTTAAAAAATGTGTTTTTCTGTCAACAACAGATTTTTTATTTATTTATTTTTACCTTTTTCATGCTGTGAAAATGTTTCTATTAGCTAATAAATGGAGAATCAACAGACTTAGAAAACTGCTTCATCCGGGGCTTTGAGGCAGTTAGTGGTCAGCTCTGTGTGTGCGCGCGCGTGTGTGTGTGTGTGTATGTGTGTGTGTGTGTGTGTGTGTGTGTGTGTGTGAAAATATTTGGCATTCGCTCATAATGTTGTATTTAATCAGGCACCAAATTCACAGTGCAGGAAACAGACAGGCACTCTCTCTAATCTCGTTAGCATGACAAGGCAGTTTTCAAATATCACTGCAAATTGAATCATCTCACAGGCTTTGTGCTGGGGGTCTCCATGGTGGCAAAGTGTGTGTTTGTGCGTATGCGTGTGTGTGTGCGTGCGTGTGTTTGTGTGTGATATGAGTGTATGATGGTGGGGCTAAGTGGGTTATAAAGGTTATATAGTAGATGTATTTATTTACTTGATATGGGCACATTCAATTCTCCATAAGTTTGCTTTAAAGTAATTTGGAAGTATGTTACTAAGGTGTAGACAGCAGCATGTAGAATCAATGATCAGGGTAAAATCAATGCTCTACAGTATGTGTGTGTGTGTGTGTGAGAGAGAGAGAGAGAGAGAGAGAGAGTATACAACTATAATTAAATTCTCAAAGGAAAATCCAGTCTGAAACATTAACTATGTCTATATAGATTTTTTTTTCCATGCGATTAGTAATTCTGTATTCTTTTGTTGGTTAATGCAGTATTTTCATTATTCATATTAGAAGTTAGCATCCACAGTAGGTGCTGCTCTGACATCCCAGTAGGACACTGTTCCACCTTAGGCAAAGGATTTGCAGGTTTTATTTGTCATGTAAACAGTTACACAAGCTAGAACACATAGTGAAAGGTTGACTGGATAAGACAGTGACTGTGCAAGTAAGCACAGGTTATTTATAAATCTTAATAATTTGATTATTTCATGTTAAGCTATTCTTGCATTGTAGATACATTAATTCAGTTATTGAAGTGTTATTGTCACTTTTTGTTTCTGACAGTCCTAAATTGTCCTTCTGGCTACACTCACTACATATTAGAACTATAAATGGTATATTTATCTTATGGCGCTGAATTATTAGAAAATAAGACTATTATCCTAAACCATGATAGATCAGGGCCAGCAGAAGAACAACTTCTAAATAAATGGTGGAGTGTGTTGCAATAATTCTAAATGCTATAGTGTTTCTGGCAGGTTTTCTTTGAATAACTGTTTAGTAATGCAGTAAAGACTGAGAATATATACATCAACAAGGTTTATTATTATTATTGTATATATTATCAGTCTTCGCTGCATTCCTAAACATTTATTCAGCAATAAACCATGATCATTTTAAACAGTACAGCATATATATCAGTCTAATCTTCTGAAGATCATGGTTACTGATGGTGGAACTGCTGTCACTACGGGAGATATCTTGTCCTGGACACTTAAAAGCCTATTTAAGCAGATGTTGTTTTGGTTCAGTAACAAGCTCTAATCTGATTTGATCAATGTACTGAATGGTAGATTTAAAAAAATGGCAGTTTGTGTTTGTAGTTTACAGTAATGTACATAAATGTCTTGAGCCAAACCTCAATTTTTTATACCGTGCTTCCAAAGAGCCAGAATTTTTTTGTATTGTTTAAAATGTATTCTTTTTGACTGTCATGTTTTTGGATCTCATTTTCAATCCAGTCCCTGTATCTGACCCTGGATCATTCAAACAGTTAGTGATTAGTATACTGGTGGTGCTGAATGCTGAGTGGTTGGAAGAGACGAGAGAGGAAACGAGGCCACTGCTTAGATTGTTACATAAAAAACATTGTTTGAATTGTATCTTTAGGTGCTTTGCAGCAGTTCTTTCTTCAAAACATTTGGTTGAAAAAAGTTCAGTGTAATGAATATGACTAAAGTGTGATATTAAAGTAATTTTTTTTGTGAAATTATAGCCACTTAGTAAAGTATGTTTGTTATTTCACAATGAAGCAGTTTAGGGTTAAGGCCCAAGCTCAAAGGCCCAATAATATCAGCTTAGGGATGCTAGGATTTGACCTCACAACCTTTTGATCATAAGTACAACATCTTAACCACTGAGCTACCACTTTCCCTATTGACCAAGTAACCACAAGTTTGGTGTCACATTAAATGTTTGTATGCATCACATTTGTCAAGTCTGATATCTAGCAAATATGATTTTCCCTTTTGTTTATAATACATAGACTTTGATAAACTTGACATTCAGCAGCAGGACAGAGAGATCAGGTTGTTTTTTCCCCTGTGAATTTAAGCAGCAGTTGATGGCAAATAGAAATGGATGCATCTTACAAAAACTGGCCCTCTATATTCATCTCCAAATCTCTAGTTTCAATGGAAATAAACATCTGTATTGGATTAAAGGACATCCTTCATTTCTCTTTCCTTAAAAATGAACTAATGTAAACCCTCACATTTGCTTTTTCCATGTTTCAATAACGAGTTCAGTTCAATTTGAAAACTTCAGTTTCCCATTAGAGAGGTTCTCCTTAGCTGTTAGCCATGCATAGTACGGAAAGCTTCTCTTCTGTAGAGAATGACATATGGAACCAGCAAATGTGCAAAACTCTAATAAGCCGATATTCTTATTGGAGTGTTGATCCAGGCAGAAGAGAAGAGAGAGAAATGAGAACTCAGCCAAGCATTCACTTATATCAGTTTTATTCAGGCAGTGTAATATGCTGTATTTACTCTATAAAGACAACATCCACTGCAGTGGAAATTAAATAAATTCAAGTCTAACTGAGAGAAAATTGCAGAAAAATTAACTCTACTTTCAGTCATGCATTATTCTTTTTTATTGCTCACATGCTTTTATTTCTCTTCTTGCTTCAACCTATAAAATACATTTATATGTTTTATATTAAACAAGAATACTACTTTTAAATTCTCAAAGTCCTGGCTTATTATTCAGTCACTTATTCTTAAACATTTTATTCAGTAACACCTATGCATTATTTAGTAAGTACAAGAAAACCAGTAGTAAAACTGTGTGGTTATGAGACTTAGGACTCCAAGTCTCGACCTGATAGTTTAAATGGTGGAAATTATTTTAAAAAGGACAGATATGACATGTTGCCAAATCTTTGATGATTATTATGAAATTAATAATCATACTCACATGTAAAATCCTTGATCTAGGTTTCAGTTACATCTGCCTGGATTGCTGAGGAATGGAAACCTAAGGTGGGTATATGGCATATGTATATATTCCTCAAAAAATTTTGATGTCCTCCAGGGTTTGGTTGCTTGACAGGTTAGGACTAAAATAACAAATGATGAGAAGTGTCTAGGCCTGCTGGGGTCTTTTGAAACAAGATACAGAACATGTGTCTTTTAAATGCTCTTTTAGCTGTGCATGAGAGAGAAGAGTGTTTTAACTTTTAGCTTTAACTTTTTATTGAGAGAAGAGAAGTAAGGGGAAAGTGAGGGATGTAAGAGTGGGAAAGTGCAAGTAGAAGCTACATGTGGATCAGATTCATGAAGCAAGCAAAATGTTTATATATATATATTTAACCCTGAGCCAACTACCAAACAAAGCTCTCTGGACAATCTTTTGAAAGACCAGTGGCATTCCTGCTCTTAAGGTTCAGGACATTACAGCGAGAAGAGCATTTTGGTGACACCTGACTGGTAAAAAATCTGCAATGGCTTGTTAAAGTTTCTTTAGCTTTTTATTGTTTAAGAGCCCAGCCCTCTCAGAAAGAAAGGCCATCTATGTCCTTTTTGTAGAGAGAATCTGTGTTCACATTCATCGCCTAGTTTATCATCCAGCATTGTTGAATCACCTTTAATCCTGAGCGGATGTAGTGACAGGGCCGAGACAAGCTTTGTGTAAAAAGGTAGAACCCCCATTGTGGAAAGGTATAGGGAGGTACAAACAACAGTAAACAGTTAGTAATGAAACCCACTTTTATCTTATATGCACCAGATCAGACATACCCACTGCAATTAATTTTGCTGGAGTGCAACAATTAAAGCTGAAGTCCATCAATAACAATGAAGCATCAGCTGATGAAGAATTATCCACAATACCAAGCTGTCATTTTTCTATTACTTTATACATTGTGTTATGTTACACACAATTTTGGTTTCTGGATTTTTGGACATAAGCTTTCGTAAAAGATTTTGGATTTAAAAAGTTTGATGTGGCCATAATCTGTCACACTGAAATTAAATACCTTGGTGGGAAATATATGCAGAAATATTGAAAGCCATTCCAATATATAGGGTCTTAAATATGACATTGTTTATTAATATATATTTTTTTGCCAACAAATTACTGATTACTTATTACTGATTTTTAGCCAAAGAATTACAGATTTTTTAGCCAACGTTTATCTATATGTCTGTCTGTCTGTCTGTCTGTCTGTCTGTCTGTCTATGAAATACACAATTGTCCGTCACATTGTGTTATGTTACATTATACTATTCATGACAACAAGGGAAAACTAATCTTCTGCTTCTTCATGTTGTATGCCTAATTTATGGTCTAGATGCTACTGGAAAAGCGCTTATCTCTGACACTTCCATGTAAGAAAAATTTGGCAACCTTGGAGGCATGTACTGTATGTAGTTGATATGCATAACCTAAATGGGGCACCCACATAATGACTTAATCAGGTGCTTAACCTGACACTAAATCCCAGTAAGGGATCTAGTCCCAGTTTATACTAAAGTTACTGACTTCAGTCAGAATGTGGCTGTAGAAAAATACTCCAAACACTCCAGGGCTTGATGAATCTTACTCTCAGTGTTGAGACAGAACAAAGATTCTGAATTCTCCTTTCATTAAGGGTGAAGAGTCATGCTAATTAACTACTAAAACTGCTAAAAACTATTGAAAACCTGGCTATGTGACAATGGTATTCAGATTCTGGTGCCATGCCCTGGGTCATCTCTAAACTTAAACCTAATATGAAACCTAAACAAAAAGAAAGCATTAGCAGTCAAACACTGTCTGTACATGATCTTCAAAGCAATCAAGCAAGCATGGATTGAGCAAGTGACACCAGAGTACTGTAAACATTTGACTCTATACCCATCTGTATCCAACAGGTTTTGAAGAATACAGTAGTTTATACTGAATATTGATAGTTGTATAGAAATTTATTGCATAAAAAATATTCTTATTTTCTTATTGTCATTTTTATTATTATTTTGAAAAACATTGAATTTCAATTCTGTCTTGATAAAGTATTAGTTCAGTGGGTTAAGGCTTTGGGTTACTGATCAGGTCAGAAGTTCAAATCCCAGCTCCGTAAGCTGCCATTGTTGGGCCCCTGAGTAAGTCCCTTGAACCTGCCTGCTTCGGGGGTGCTGCATCCTGTCTGACCCCAGCTTTCTAAGCTGGGATATGCAAAGAAAAGAGTTCACTGAGCGGTAATGTATATGTGACAAACAAAGACTTACAGTGACTTAATGTTTGGCCACCACTGTATATCTAGTAACAATAACAGCAGTTCTGTAATCACTACCCTTTTTAACAACTGTAGGAATCAGTGCAGGCTCATTCACTCTCCTTTTAAGCAGCTAACATAAAAAAACTCTTTTTTCAGTTAGTAATTGTAAAGGCCCATGTTTTAGGCCCATGATACAGTCACTTGTTTTGCAATCAGTTAAGTGATCAAAAGCATTTTGAAACCCATTGACAAACCGGTCATACACACAATGTCTCCCTTGTTTATCCAGACAGCAGTGACTCTTTCAAATCTGAGCACAAAAATGAGTTGAGCTACATTATTATTATTATTATTGTTATTATTATTATTGTTATTATTAATATTAATATTTTTGTTTGTTTGTTTGTTTGTTTTTTCTGAGACATGATCTTCTTAAAAGAAGTACAGTGTGAAAACTGATTGCAGTTTAGTAATTCAGTTTGGACATTCCACAAACCTGGTAAAATTTTGTGCGCACTGCCAATGACAATACAGGAGTTCTTCATTTGTTATAACTTGCTGACAATGGTTTGTATTGAACCATGCTGAAGAACAGTCCAGAATAGATAAGTAATAAGAAGCAGGATGTGGTTAAAATACAAATCAAGAAAAGCAAATAACAAAAGGTTGTAATTGCCACAGAGATAATGTGTCCAAGAATGTACAATCTAACAGAGAGTCAGGGTTGGTTAAAGAGAGTAGTCTCATTGCAAACATGTTTATAAGGGATCAGACGACTCTGAGGCAGTTCAGGTGGCTAGAGGCCATGTGATCAGGTTGTGGGCTGAAGATCATGGGAACTTCAGGAGTTTCAGAAATGGGCATGACAATCAGATGTGCAGAAAGATATGTAGAAATCATTCATAAATCAAAGAGGATAGCACACTCCACATTACAGTGGGTAAATTTGGACACTTACTACTACTATAACAACTACTACTACTACTACTACTAATAATAATAATAATAATAATAATAACAACAATAATAAATGTATTTACTATAACTACTGTATATATGATAAGAATATCTTAACGGAAAGAAGTTGATCCTTAGTGAAGACAAGGATGACAAGGACATGGATAAGGGATATATATATGTATGTATGTATATGTACATACATACATACTGTACATACAGAGTCAGCCAAAAAATATACACACCTCAAGAAAAGGAAACTTGCATTATATATTTATTATATATGATATTAATATAATAATCTTATTAATATTATATTTATATAATGTATATCATACATTTTTTTTCTTTTTCTGAAGTGTGTATAATTTTCTTTGCTTGACTCTGTGTATGTATGTATAAAATAAAATGTCACATCTGACAGCAACAAGACCAGATATAGCCTCAACTCAGGACCTATGCAGGACCTGCAAAGTTACAGGGGTTTTGTAAATATGGAGACAGTGAAGGAATGGAAGCGTCCCATTCTAGTTTCCTCCATATTTACAAAAACACTTGGGTCTTGTATTCTCCAGGAAGTATGTATAATGTTCGATTGATATCCTGAGCTACAATTTCTGATGTTCTCTGATCTGGTGTTCTCTGAAACACTAAGGAGTGTGGAGATTATGGGCTTTACATGGAAAAAAACAACCTCCAATCCTCCACCACCTGAGTTGTGACTATAATCAGGGTTAATAGTAGGCCTGCTCAGGATCAGATACACTGCGAGAACAGACAAGCAACGTGAGCCAGATTTAAACCAATTTACACTATAAATGTGGAATTTATTCACTGTGAAACTACACAGATTATGGTCCTTACAAAAAAACACTAATGGATTTATTTGATCCAGAAAATATGGCTGTATTATGTAGTATAACAAATAGTCTATTTGTTATAGTCCTTTGTTTTGTTCTACCTCTTTTTAAACTGATTTATAACTGGTTGATATGTTGTCGGACACAAACAGTCTAAATCCAAACCTAATATTATCTGTGCACTAATTTCATTAAGGAATGTTAGTCAGGTTTGTGTTAGTCATGCTGTGGTTTAGCCTTTCAGTGAGTAACCCAATCCAGTCTAACAGAACTGTATTCTTTGTGTATCTCTGCCCCTAGAGTTAAGTGAAGAAACCTACTTCTGGGTTTACGCCCCTTCCGCATCATCTCACCATCCGCACACACACACACACACACACACACACACACACACACACACACACGCACACACACACACACACACACACACACAC
>JAOVVA010000027.1:10109485-10141378 GCA_028565275.1 Leiocassis micropogon | reverse complement strand
ACACACACACACACACACACACACACACACACACACACACATACACATACACATACACATACACACACACACACACAAACACCGGAGGCCACTGGACAGCCATTCTGAATAAACTGCAATAGAATTAAATACAGTATGCCTGCCCCCTCCTGGCCAGCATTTCCGCATAGACCCTCTGTCTCTGTCTCTCTCTCTCTCTCTCTCTAATTCCGGTTGTCTCTTTCATGCCCCTGTATTTTATCTCATTAAATTCTTATATACTGTCACCTTTCTTTAAACAGATGTTTCTGGTTATATGAGTGAATATTATCACAAGTTATACCACCATGACTATCACTAGCATAATTGATAACACACAGCCCTTATATTTCACAGCTTTTTATCAGGTTCACTATTTGCAGTAAATGCTGTTTTTGAGAAATGAAATGCTGAACAGAGAGCCAGAACTTTAAAGGGTTAAATTTAAATGGGGAACCAGTGGAAATGTTACACTACAACAGAGAAACACATCTTCTACTGTACATCTTTCCCTTATTTTGTAAACCAGTAATTTCAATTAATTATCAAGCATTTATTATGTGACTTGATACCTTGTACTTAATTTGGCCTGTTTCTAAAATGTAATTTACCAGCAAGCCTATTACCTGCAAACCATCCCGTACAGCAGTTAGCCAATTATCCAAGCCTTTCATAGACAGTCGGTTATTAATAGCATTTCAGTTTCGTTTTATTATTAAAGTGACTCCTGGATCACTGAATGACGAATAATGAGAATTATTTACTGAACAGGGATGCAGCAGTTGACTGACAGTGTTGTTTTGTGCTCATTAGATGAAGTAAATTGACTGCTAGTGATAAGCCAGCATTCATAATATTTGCACAGGGGAGGTTGTGTGTGATTTCATTTTTAAATGAATGTCTTGGGTTTGTTAGCCATGCTGGTATGCCTTTGACAAAACAGGCTTCTGAATGACAGCCAGCCAAGTGGGCGATCCCAAGAGGCTTTGGAACTCCCATAATGCCTCTGGAAGCATCGAGCAGGTGTATGGCCGAGAGGAAGGAAGGTGATTGGACAACAGTGAGCAGGATTTCAGAGGTGTGAGTCTAATGTCTGACACCTCATAAAAGGATAGAGAGCAGTGTTGGGGCCAGTGCATGTTTATCCATGGATTGTGTTTATCCATGGAATGTTTGCAGACGGAAGCGGCCTTGCTAACAGTTTTCCAGCAAGGAAAATGAATATAAATTCAGGCCTTCTGGTAGGTCTGTGTGTGTTTGTGTATGCATGTATGCTTGTCTACTTGCTTTGGGCCATGTGGGTAATCCCACTCCTCAACACCTCCTCACTGTGTGTGTGTGTGTGTGTGTGTGTGTGTGTGTGTGTGCATGTGTGTGTGTCTTGAGGCATGGCTGAGGGCCGGTCTTGAACAGTGAATTCCAGAGAGACTTTGGTGACTGAGTCTCTTGGGGAAAAATGGCTCCAGGAGACAGACTCTCTCTTTTCTACGACCCAAAAGAGCATGCATTTCCCTTTCACATTATCCTCACTGCCGTCTTTATTGAATAAAAAAAAAAAAGCATGTGTGGAGGGTCGTTTAATCTGTCCCGAGTTTCCTGTGGCATTGGTTTTCACAGGACTGAGTGGTTGACAGCCTGTCAACACCTCCTCATCTGCCTCTCACAGGTCACATGACCCAGGCTGTCACATGTATTCACAGGAACTGATCACCTTCCTTCCAGGAGGACTTAGAAAGAGCTACAGTTTGAGGGGTCACCATCCAAACCTTTTGTTCTAGGCTCAGGATAGTAGGTTCGCTGCTAAACCCCACTTAAATTCCTCTGCTCTATTAGAAAGGATGTCTGTAATGGGCTTCAGGCAAACACTATGAAACACTAGAAATAAGTGAATAAAGTGTTTTATAATAAATGATCACATTGTTTGTTTGCATTTGTGGAGAAGTATATGCGTGCCGTGCATGAATAATCCTGATCCTGAGTTCTAGCCTGCACCATATACGGTATGATCCATCATTGAAGATCTCTCTCATTGGTGCAATGCAGATTTGTGCCAATGCCTGCTAGCATATCCATGAACGTCTCCTGTCCGCTTTAAATGTGTGGCCTAAACTCCTCTTTCAGTCACTCTGATTCTGTCACGTCATTTATTCCGGTTTGATGTATGGAATTACTGAAACACACCTTAAAGTATGTGTAGCAGAAAGCCAGGCGTAGATTTTAAGCCAACACATTTTCTCAACGCACAGACATCTCAAGGGTGTAGTAGCTTAATATCATAATTGATAAATTTGTTTTCATTACTCATTTATTACCCAGGCTTTAAAGAATCATTTAACATCATTAACAGTCTTCAGATACCATATTAGAAACAGAAGCACAGTAACACGTTTTAACCAAAAACATCAAGCAATCCTCAGCTCTAATGTGAAATACAAAACTATTGGTCAGATGGTTATCATTGAGCAAATGTTTTTCAACTGTATATAAATAACAGATTTGTTCTGAAAAAAAAAAAAGGAAAATGAAAGATAACCCTTTGGAAAGAAAGAGAAACACTCTGGGTGATTTGTGGTAATTTAGTAAATTGGTGTTGGCAGAGCGCTTTCTGAATAGAGTCTTTTGTCAGTGGCTGTAGAAGAACAGCCAGGATCAGAAAGTGTTATTGATGCTAACGATATACTTGTGAAAACAGAGAAATAGAGCAGGTTAAACGTAAGGGGTAGGGACTTGTGTGAAATGTGTTTACTGAGGGATCATGGGAGACTCTGGGGTGAAGGTCATCATAACAGCGCAGGATCAGACAAAAATCCCAGGCATTTACTCTCTTAACCTAGGAAAAGGACATACTAATATCCATCCCTCACCATGATTAAGACAAGATGAGGCCTTGTAAATACCAGTGACTGGGACAAGCACAGTATCCTGCTAGCAGTGTTCACTGATTATGAAGATAAAAATAAAATCTTTTTAAACGTTTTAAAAAATCTTAACGTTGTTATGGAACCATGCACTTTCCTACATCTCATATTTAACACACCGTATATATAATGCATGCTAATTTGCCCATTCAGTGCATTCAGGTCATCAGCTAACTTCATTTTATTGCCACATAATATTACTGAGTCTAGACCTGACCAACTGAAGCAACCACAGATCATATCCACAGGCTTGTACAGTGGTCACTCTGCATGAAGGGTGCACCACTACATGCATTGCCTTTCTTACCCTCATGCACTTTCTGCTCTGGAAAAAGTTCAATATAATTCACCAAACCACATGACCTTTATCTATTGCTCCAAAGTCTAATCTTTATGATCCCTAGCAAATAGCAATTTTTTTTTTCTTATGGCCAAACAGCTGTTTAGTCCCCATACTGTACGGAAATGCTCTTACTTTTAAGATTTAACATAGTTGTGATTCTACTGTTGATTTTTTTTTTACAATAAAACTTCATCATGTGTTAAGATAATCTCCATTTATGATTTTTTAAAATTTAGTTTCTTCCATCACCCCGTGGTTCAGAACTATCCTTCGAAATTAAAATAGTGTGTTAGACACTTCTTAAACCAATTATAATAATTTCAAATCTCATTCACTAATTGATGGAAATTATTTCATTTACTCTCTATGTATTTAAAAACAAAAAATATGTAAAAAAAAAAAAAAAAAAAAGCAAAAAATTATCACATTCCAGCCAATCACATTGACAATTCAGAAGTTCCATGGTATAATGTAATTTATTATATCACACCAAAAACCCTAATTACTAAGGGAAGTAACAATTATTTGTTGAGATCTTCAGACATTTCTAAAAAAAAAAAAAAAAAAACTCTATTATGTTGTTGTCCAAAACTACACAATAAATAAATGATGTATCTTTGTGGAAATTGTGCAAAATGCATGGTGTGGAATGGTCATGTGCTTGATGCACCTGGAGCACCAACAGACATACAGTATATCCTAATCAAACATTACTCCCTTAGCCACAAATTTCACTTTTTTAAGTTAATTTCCTTGTTGGAAAAAAGGCAAGTCCTATACTCTCTCTCACTTTCTCTTACTATGGAGAGAAGAGTCTGTTAGACTACATCATATCAGGCATGACAACTGCAAAGACCTCATCTAATTGTTTCACTTCAAAACCACACAGGGACATACTGTCATTCTTCTCTCTATTACCATTTGTCCTCCCCTTTTTTTCCCTCTGTCTGGTTCCTGACATGCTGAAGATGAGTTGAGGAATTACAGGCATGTCTGAAAGATGGCTAACAGGCACAGTGGGATCGTGTGTTGTGTCGACAATGGCTTTAAGTCCGCACTGATGTCACCTGGATAATGTTACTGAGCAACAGAAACATTTCCCATGGAGCCTACAGAATAAGGTACTAACAATATTAAACCATAAACAGAAACGTTCCATAAGTGATATTCAATCATTCCTTCATGTGATCATGCGTTCCTTCTGGTACGTGATCATGCATAGAATTTGTTAGGCTACACCTCAGATGTGCAGTAAACAGAAAATACAGATATTAGCCAATACTTTCATGCTCTGGTTACTTTATTTTAATGGCCATCTCTTGAGGTCATCGATGTTGTGAAGTCATTATCCAGGCGTATGCGCTCACTCTCTTCCATCTCTCTCTGTCCACACACCATCTTTCCCTCATCCTGTCAGCAGATAAAGAAGGGACAAAGCATTCAGGGTCAGTCAGATGGAAGTGTATAAGGACAAAAGAAGTGTGTCATGTGTCATCATGAGAGTGTGCAAATGTGTGTGCATGTGTGTGTGTGTGTGTGTGTGCGCGCGTGTGTGTGCGTGTTTTCAGGCAGCACTGGAGACATAGAGGCCAGTACATGTAGTAACAGTCATAATGATATTGCAGACTGGATTTGGCTTCATCTCCCCAGTTTGCTCCCATCAACGTCAAAGCCAATGCCATTCACCCTACCAGGTTTGGAGGTTTGTGTACACACACACAACCACACACACACACACACACACACAAGCATTCATAGCTACTCTGTGTACAAAAATGTCTCAAAAAAAAAAGAAAGAAAAAGTGAGTAAAAGTGTGATGCACATGGGAGTCTGTGTGTTTGGCTTTCATGTTTTAGAAGAAATAGCTTCTTGGGTTTCTCAGAATGATTGTTTGGTGTTATATATCTGTTTATAATGTGGCCAGGTGAGCGTTTCTTGTGAAGTGCAGCCTGTGTTTGAACCAAAGCTACCTCTGTGAGTCTGTGAGTGTGTTTTGAACAGAACTATGCCTGCAGACATGTCTCATGCACATGGGGAGAAAAAAAAAAAACATTGACACACACATGTACACACATACATGAGTGCTGCATTGCCTGACAATAAACTAAAATACAAATCAATTGTGTACATAGTCTCATATTTAATTGTGATTCTTTTCAAGCTTTTATATTCTTAAAAAAATGCATACAGAACATTATTTCCTTCTCTTGTCCCGACCGTTTATACTGAGGGGCCTAGAGCCGATCCCAGGGAACATGCAAGGTATAGTATAGTCTGGCTGGAGTGCCAACACATTGCAGGGCTCAAGCACAAACACACACACACACACACACACACACACACACACACAAACAATGCCCAATCACACACTACGTGCAATTGGGGCTATGGAAGTACAGAGAGGAAACCCACCAAAAGAACATGCAAACTTCACACACACAGACTAGAGGCAAAACTTTAACCCCCAACCACTTCTTCGTAACATTAAAACAACAATATTGAAAAGATTTGATATTATTCCTATACATTTTTATAACATAAGAGAAAAAGAGAATGAGAAAGTTAACCTTCACACTATGTCTAATATTATTGATATTTCGGAAAAAAATGTCAAGAGGAAGCTCTTGCGTGATTTCTTACTTTATCGGCTGTGGATTTGTAGTTCAAAAGATGAGATTGGTGCATGCTATGTGTCAAAATAGTGAACTATTTCTGTTCTCAAGTACGAAGTACGATATCTGACTTGATCCATGCCCGAGAATGCGGTATTGTATCGCAGACCACCCCTTCAAGCAGACTCAGGCACAGTACCCGAATGCAGAGCGTTTGTTTTCTCAATGATTAAAATGAACCAGTCTTTGTGGTTAAGTGTTCTCGGAACCGATCCCAGGGCCCTAATGTGAAAACGTCCAAAGAGAACATATAAACCTCCAAACCTGAGTTGATGATTGAACAAGGAAGCCTGGAGCCATTAAACCTTAACGCCACCAGCTGTGATTCTATGCTGGCCTGCAAAAAAAAAAGGAATTAAGTGACATGGAAAGTTTTAAATGAGTTTACACATTTCAGTATATGGTTTAATTGTGGATCAACCTGTAATTAAGCATCTGCAAGATGTGCTTTCAGCGGACTTGGGGAGTTCATGCCTCGATGGGTCAAGGCTGTTTTGGTGAAACAAGGGGATATATATATATATATATATATATATATATATATATATATACAGATGTTTGTTTATATATAAACATTATATATAACCATTATATATATATAAACTTTTCAATAGTGGCCTTCTAAATAAAATAAAACTGAAATATATAAATAGTTATATTATAATCCTTGCAGCATTTCAGTTTTATTTTATTTAGAAGTCCACTGTTGGAAAAAGTTTGGCTGCACATATGGACAGCTTCTGTAATGACTTTTTGGTGTCAGCTGCTGAGGCATCTGGAATTCCTGTTCAAAGAGAGGAAAAGCAGGAGGGGGTAGGAGGGATTAACGGTAATACATATTGTTAGAAGGCTCACCTTGCCCTCATTGGGGGATATGAGAGGATTAGCATCACAGAGTGTCAAGGCCAGGTTGACTCTTCTGCCCTGGGCTGCAGTGCACAAAGAGAAGTGTGAGACATGCTCCGACAATCCTCTCCCCTGCCCATCAGTCTGGACTAAAACAAGCTGCTCTGGAAAACACATCTTAAAACACTAACTTGATACCAACAGAATACTTAAATATGTATTACTCCTAGAATGTAGACATGATGTTTGCTCACAGATGTGATATAATTATGGATCTACACCGAAGAACCAACATAACAGGAATCCAAGGTAAAACAGCATAATCGGATCAAGAACGTATAAATGAGTATAAATAGACCAAAATCCCAGTATATGTTCCAGTATATGTTAACAGCAGTCAGTCCCTCCAAGAAAGGTACATCAAGTGTATTATTGTTCGTAGATTTAATAAGAGAGCTCTGGAAACAATTGAAATTGTGCTTCTGCCATTTTTTGCATTTCTGCTTTTCATTTTCTTGCCTTCTCTCTCTCTCTCTCTCTCTCTCTCTCTCTCTGTCTCTCTCTCTGTCTCTACTGGGAACTAAAGGAACAAGGCCTCTGTTGGAGCCTGAGTGGCTGCTGTGAGTGTGCATGTGCGCGCTCGTGTGTGTGTGTGTGTGTGTGTGTGTGTGTGTGTGTGTGTGTGCGTGTGTGTGAAAAGTGATGAATATTAAGGGCCCATTGTGATGAAAATGCTGCTGGCCTTTAGACACTCAGGCTTTAAAGTTATAGCCTTAGGGAGCTCCATCTGCTATACCGTCAGACCTCTCCCCTTCAAACACACACAGAAACACACGCTCGTACCCTCACACACTCATAAACACACGCACACACACACATACACACACCAATTTCGCTTTACCTCATAGAAATAAGGCAAACTGCATGTACTGTATACTACACTTTGTGCAGTGTGTGTATGTAGGTGTAGGTCTCTGTCTCCTTTATATTACTTTCTATAGAAGGGATATACAAAATGTGGCACTACATCTTATATCTAAAAGCCTGTATCGTGTTAAACTGTCCAAGCATAGGAAGTTGAATATATTAAGTATGCACTTGGACTGAGCTTTGTCGGGTCGGAAGGTGTGAATATGTATAATTCATTGTGTGCTGGTCAGCAGATTGCAGCTAATCAGAGGTAAGTAGTGACCTGAGGGCACAGCAGGAACGGAGGCAGCCATGCACACACACACGCGCGCACACACGCACACACACGCACACACACGCGCACACACACGCGCGCACGCACACACACGCACACACGAGGTAGTTCAATCATATTCATTACAAAATGTTAATAAAGCTACTGGGACAGTTATTTATTTATTTATTTATTTAGTTATTTCTATAACTGTTAAAGTAAGAATTTCACTGCAATTTTTTTTGTGTCTGAAGCTCATGTTTTGGTAGAAACAAGGTGCATCTGGAGCCAGCAGGGCTACTTGAACCACACATCATCCATCAAAAAGGAATCTCCACTACAGATGACCGTCGATGATCACGAAGCACATTACATACCCATTTGGCCATTTCAGCTGAGCTCAGAGTGCTTGGAGGCCAGCAGAGGAGAGAGGATGTCCCAGCACCGGCCTCAGTGTGGGGGTGTGGGGTTCCTCTTCACACTCTCCTAATGCTCTCACACCGAGGATCACTAGAGCTGGACCTGTGGCCCTGGTGCAGTGCATGCTGGGACTGGAGAGATGGATTAGGTCTGTGCAGTAATGTGGTGTTAGGAGACGCTCTGAAGCGCTCGAGTGGAACGGAAGCCGTAGATGGACTGAGCCATAACCTGGACTCACAGTGAGGTGCTGATGAAGGCAGATCCTGTAATGACAGAAAAACAGGACTATATATCTCTTTAGACCACCGTGCAACACGTTTCATTCCACCAGGATGCTGGAACATGATCCCACAATGAAAAGGTGTAAAAAAAAAAAAAAAAGATTTCATCACAATGCCTGTGTGGAAAACTGATACTAACGTCATACTGTTTTCATAGCCTTAATAGGGACCTGCTGTTAACTGAATTTGATTATGTCATTGATTTAAGGATCCCAGCATTCATTGTGTAAGCAAGATTGAGTTTATACCATATAACATCCTAAGCATAGAGCCGAGCTGGGGTGTGTTTCATGTGCAGAGCTCTTAGTGCAATATTTCACAATAATATAATACTGAATTGACAACTGCAGCTGAAAGAGGTTTGTTATTCTGAAAGCCTTCATTGTTGCTCTTCAGCCTTTTACAGAAAAGTCATCCAAGGTTACTGTCATTAAATGTGTAACAGTCAAACAGCACAGCCCCACCCCTATCTTTCTTTCTTTCTTTCTTTCATTCTTTATTTTTTTCCTTTCTTTCTTTTTTTCTTTTTTCCGCCATCTTTTTTTTTTCAGCTCAGACGTGTTGAGTTTTGACACCAGCCTGCAGAACTAGTGACCCAAGAAGTAATTAGAGGAGGAATCCCTCCTCCTCCCACCTCTCTCTCTCTCTCTCTCTCTCTCTCTCTCTCCCCAATGCCGGATGGCATCAAATAAGAGCCAGTTGTGTTTACTTCCTGATCCATCTAATTTCTGTAACGATGGCTACACCCGCCTCATCTCCTTACTGCTTCTTAAGCTGCCTGGTTTCGGAGACCAGCCTGCAGGGTATGCTCTCTCTACTGCACCTAACTGGATTAACCCTCCACACACACACACACACACACACACACACACACACACACACACACACAGACAGACAGGTGGAAGGGTCCATTATGCAGGGTGTGTTAAATGCAACTGGATCATCAAAAAAAAGGGTGAGAGAAAAACCTGTGCCAGGCAAAATTATGTTCCGGCAATATTAGAAGAGGGAAACTATTACTTTTTGTAAGGATTAGGCTCAAAGCTTTTTGCAGCAGCCATCGTTACACATGCCATTAGAAAAACTGATCCATGTTATTTCTTATGTTGGGTAAGGCAGTCGTCTTGTGCCTGTGGGATGCTGGGAATGAGGCATGTATAACAAACATTTATATGTTACACTACGGAAACTTTACTGCCAGTTTAAATACTGCTTTTATAATATTACATCTCCTTCTGAAAGGTAACATGAGATTTCGAGAATCCTAATTGTATTTAGAGTTTAACAAAACCTTTCTAAGGCAAACTTCTAAGGCTTTTCTCAACGCTCACTGAATTGATGTGTCAAAGAGCCAATTTATGATTTACATCTGACCTTTACGTTCTAGTATTTTTATTTATTGATCTTATTAAGACTCACTTATGGTGGCTAAACAGATGAAGTTAGTATGGGGAGTGTTGGAGTTTGTAAATGCCTTAGAAATGGTTCGCTCAGCAACAGTGAGTATTCCAGCGATTTCCTCCCCTGCCGACGATGAGAGAATTTCACAGCCTAAACTACTCAAATGATCTCACATCCAGGACATAATGGTGAGGTTTGTTTGTGTGTGTGTGACACTGAGGGTGAGCAGCGCAGTGTGTGAGCTGGTCTGTAAGAGCCAGGCCCCGCGTGCTCACACCAGACCAGCCCTGATTTAACTAGATGGATCGCCAATTACAGCAAATTAACCTTAGAGTGCCGTCTGCCACAGGAAACGTTTAACCAATTTATTTACAGGCCTGACATACGGCAACATGATTAACCAGCGCACATCAATAGGGTTTAATGGCCTTATTGGATTTGTAACATATTAAAAAACTCATCATTTTACAAGTGGAGCAGCTAACTATATGTCCGAGACTACCTGCAGTTTATTTGGACAGCATGGACCATGTGGTCTCTGGACCTCGCCCACCCTCTTTTGGCCAAGAGGAGACATGGACCAGACAACTGATTACTATGCTCTCTCTTTCCCTCACACACACACAGACACACACACACACAGTATTTTGCGGGTTGCCATGGGCTGCTTTAATATTGTGTCTGCAATCTATCAATAAGTGGAACATTTCTAAATGAGATAAAAAAAAGTAAAAATAGCCTAAAATATTCCCAGTTATTTTATCCTCTCCTTGTTACATGCACAATATAAATTCCGTTTTCTATTTACTTACTACAGATGAAAAAGTATAATTTTATAATATTAGAATAACAGTAAACAACCTGTAAATTGGGACCATATAACATATTGCTAAATGTTGCACAATCTTTATTAAAGCAACATGGGCAAAATTGTGTGGGGTTTAATGTTAAAACGTGTGAAATTCTTATGATATATGTGATGTAAATTTTCTTTATTTTCTGTATTAATACTCAGATTCAGATTGTTGTGTTTGTTATCATTATTTTACAATGTATTAGATTATTTTTATAGACATAGAAACATACTTATGGATGTCTTAATAATAAAAAAAATAATGCATTGCTTAATAACTGCAGAGATGTTTAAAAAGTAAACAACGTGCAAATTCATCTATTCCTTCTACTTATATGGAAAGAAAAAAAATCATTAATTCACTAATTTCCCCACACAATATTTGTCATAAAAATAAATATTTATAGCATTTGCTTATAAATGTGTTATGAAAGCCTAATGCTCCTTATGTATTCTTTAAATTAAATATAACCCCAAACCGCAATGATGATGATTATTATTATTATTATTATTATTATCATCATCATTGCTGTTTGCGGTTATATTTAATTTGTCTTTAAATGTATTATTATTATGATTATTATGATTATTATTATTATTATTGTAAGCACTTTGCCTTAGTATTTGAACAATATGAAACAATTTAGATACTGTGAAAGCCAGTAAATACACGCATTAGTTATGATCAGGCTTATTTAGCTAACTAGTGAAATAGATTGAGAACATGGCATCTGGCACTACAGCTGTCATTAACTCAGCTGCAGAAGATGACCCAGGTTTCCAGAAGGTTTCACCAAGTGGAAGAATATGAACAGAAGGCATGAGGAGCGTCATGTACATGATGTCATCCTTTCTTGACACACTGTTAAATGAGCTAATAACACATTATTAGTCAGGAATGTAAAATCAGTTTTCACAGTGGAAGGTTTAAGTGCATGCTGTAGCTTCAGTCTATTATTCAGTAATTAGTTTTTGACCTTTAAGAATAGACCGCATTCGGTGTTAGCGTTTAATTTTTATTTTTTCAACAATGAAACAAACTGGAGTTATAATTACAAAGTAATTATAGTGAACTCTGAACATAGTTATAAACAAACTAAATTATAAGTATAGTAATAATTATATATCTATTTTTTAATTAAAAATGAAAGTAAATTAATATTTATATTTGTATTTATATTATCGTTTTAAAATTCTAAATATAATTATTATAATAATTTAGGCCAAGACTCACTCTCCGTAAGTTTTCCTTTAATTCTTATTATTGTAAATAATAGTAATCTTTTTATAATCTTGTTTTCATTCAATAATATGACTTCAGTTTTTAGAGGTTAGACGAATCTCACCCTGAGATCAGTATCAGTGGTTCCATCTTCAATCATTTGCACAGTGCAGTGTTTTGTGGAAGATTACGTGTCGAGACCTCTGAAAGGTGTTTAGTTTCCACAGCCTTCCTTAATGGCTATAGTGTGGTGACATAAGCAGTGATTTATACGGCTACAGGAGAAGACATTGCTGCCAGGATTGCTCCAGGACAGAGCGATCATGGATATGAAGGCATGCAGTGTGTAGAAGTGTAAGTTTGGACTTGAAGCATCTCTCTCTCTCTCTCTCTCTCTCTCTCTCTCTCTCACACAAGCACACACACACACACACACACACACACACACTGACTCATTCTTTCTACTCTTGATAGTGGAGCACCCTGAGAAAGTCTGCCAGTCATACTTCTTCTTCCTTTATATTTCCACTTCAAAGAAACATCTGATTTGAGAATCTATTTAACATGTAAAGTGATATTAAAGACAGAAAAAACCACCAACTCTGGATCTTAGGGCTTTAATTATTGTATTACTTTTCCCTGCCTAACCCACTGCTACCCACACCACCTATTAGGCCATTAGAAAAGAGCTCTTTGTGGCCAGTGATAATTACCGCTGACACCTCCATTTAATCATTCTGCCCATTGTTAATGAAATGGCTGCTGAGATTCGGGTTAGGGAAGAGGAGCAGGTGACAGTGGGAGAGGGCAGAAAGAGAAAGGTGAGCACAGGTATGAGAGCAATGTCATCACAGACTCCCACCTGTTTAGCCTCAAGGCCCAGCTGCAGCGAGACCAATCAAAAACCAAAGGGATGAAAAAAAACAAGGATGAAGAAAAAAGGAGAAAAAGAAGTTTGGCCCCTTTTTGAAAGGTGACTGAAAAACATCACAGTGTTGGTCAGTAATTAAGTCAAAAGTAGAAGGAAAGACTGAAAGCAGCGGGAGCCCTTTAGTTCAATTGGCCTTGGTCACCAAGTACTATGCACCATTTTTAACGATAATAAATAAAACACTAAATCATGAAATCCCTAAATTACAAAGTTTCTGATTTTGACGTGAACATGGAACATGAATATTTACTGTTAACATTTAAAACACACAAATGCATTTCCAGAAATTAAACTGAAGATTTATCCTATTAAATTATCAAATGTTATAATTATAATGCTTAAATGCCACTGAATGTATTTGAGAGTTTTTTGAACAAAATCTTATTTACAAAGTATAAAAAAAATCAAAACGTGCGTCTATTTTCAAACCTTTATGTTCAGTATATTAAATTAAAAAGAATTGTTAAATAGAACATCACAATTTGCTCAACTTGTTAAATAAACAAATAAATATATTCCGAAGGATTTTTATCATTTATTCAATAATGTGTCTAAACTATATAACTTTTTTTGTAACTGCTGCTGGTTTACTGTTTCTGACCCATGATTTTATAGAAATACATAACAAAATTTTTTTTTCCTTCCATGATTGTTTTGGTTATTCTTCACAGAGTGTCATTAACAGGGAAATTCCAATTTGGAAAAGGATCTCTGAAACCACCAAGAAGGCCTTAAGAGCCAAAACCCTCCGCTATGTCTGAAGAATGTTGTCACTGCACCCGGCCATTGTTCTTCTATGAAACAGTATTCTGGTGTAAAAGCATGGTGGGTGTTAAGCACCTGAATCAGATCCCAGCATGGCTTTGTGAAGAGGTGGTAAACCCCTGACATCGATAGTGTCTCTGTGCTGTCTTCTAAACCTGCCTTAGCACCAGCGCTCAGCGGTGTCAGGTAGCTTGTGTGCTCTCTGCCTCCTCTCCACACCTATTGTCACTCGTTTATGGTGTTGCCTTTCCCAACCATTCACTGCACATACGCTGTTGTCAGCTTTTTCATCTCCCTGCGTCTCTCAGTTTTCAGAAAACAAAATGGACATTTGAGGAGACAGAGAAAAGAGGTGAGAGAAAGGCAGAGAATGAGTGAGAGAGAGGAGATAGGGAGAGACAGAGACAGAGGGATTAGGCTTATGGAGATGATGTTCTACTGATGTTCCAACACCAGACATTCCAGGTCTTCTGAGTCATCACACTTATGCACTACACATCTGTATGTGTGTGGACACACACATCCATTGGCAAATTACTTGAATCATGAAAAACTATTTTGTATTTTTCGGGTATGTTATTCAATTATTAAAACTTCTTTGATTTTAGCATCAAAAGACTAAAAAAAATTCTTCAGGCCTCCATGTTGTAATTAGTTGTTTGTACCTGTGTGAGTGTAGAGTCACGAAGGTTTGCGCCACATGTTCCAGACTGCTCCACTAACATCTTTAAACATGGAGACCTTTTATCACCCTTGTTTCCTATTACTCTGTCTCTTTCCCATGGCCTGAGAAATGAGTTGAGCGATTAGGGAATCCCTTTTCAACTAATCACCCAACACCAGGGCCACTTCCGCTGCACTGATTACCACGGAAACCATTAGGAAGAAGAAAGTGCTAGGATGTTTGATGGTGGCTGGCTGGCTCAGGGGAGGTCAGTGAGGGGTGTGTGTGATCGGCCATTCAGTCTTCCTGCTCCTATTACTCTAGCATTTCCTCTATCTAACACACACACACACACACACACACACACACACACACACACACACACACACACAGAGTACATGTACTCTGCCTAATTACTACCATACCATGTCTCAGTGCTTGGTTAATCTCCGCTCTCTTTACACTGGTCACCTCTCTGCTAAATCGTCAGTTGTCACTGCTCAGATCTGCAGATTTGGCCTTTACAGGTTAAAATCCCCTCAGCCTGTGTACAAAGAGAATTGCCTTCACTCATACTTAGAATTGTTTCTGTACCCTACCATGACCTCTGACACAAAGATTTTGAATAAAGCAATTTTAATAGCAGGGTTAGACAATTTGTAAACAATGTAACTAACGTGTTTAAACATGGACATCAAATAAAAAATTTGATTAGTGGACAAAGGAAACTACACATAAGAAATAATAATAGTAGTATACTAGTCTGGACGAAAATTCCAGACACTTGGGCTAATGATTTGTCCAGTGAATAGGTCTAATCTGATATACAGTTCGTTCCAAAATCTGAGACGGCTTTGAAATTGAGGTATTTTTATTTATTTATTGGAAATAAACCATAAAGTTTTAGATAATTAAAATATTTAAAACACAAACAGTAATGGTTCATTCATTTTCAAGATTCTACACTATTTCTACACTATATATCATTTTATATAATTAATATAAAAAATATTATAATTATTATATATAATTATTATATATATATTTATTATATATTCTATTATACAATGTATGTTTCTGGTGAGAGTATGTGAGTAGTAGACAACTGTGGCAGTATGGACTGGACAGCAGTGGTCTATTTTGGCACTGCAGCAGATGAGCACCACATTATTTATGCAGATATGTCACCATAAATCAAATGTTTTTAGATTCCTACCATTCTTTTTCACTTATGTCTTAACAAACACATTCCAGACCACTTATTACAGCAGAGGGATGACTGGCTAAAGCAAAAGATCAGCTCTGCAGCTTTTCTAGGAAATTGTGTACAGATACACACATACACAGAGTGTTAGAGCACATCAGCAGTCTGCTGCTGCAAGCACGTTCATTTTATATGAATCAGCAAAGTTTATGCAAAAGTATAACATAAAATGTTGTAAATTTAAATCTGTTTTATAGATTAAAGCAGTCTGGACAAAACAGCATATACAGGCATAAAATATCATGATGAATAATAGAGAAAATAATATAGGAACATTGTTCTTTACATGTCATTGTTAAATAATAGAGTAAATAATATAAGAACATTGTTCTTTATCTGTCATCCACCATTGTCCTCTTAGGAGGGGAAATGAAATAGCGTTTTGCTGACTCATACAAATTTGTAAGTCTGGATGATACTGTTCATGTGGTTTTATGACTACGTTCATATGAAACTTAACTGAATTTATCCATAGCAATTATTTTACATCATTCAATATTTACATTTAATAACCAGTTTTACCTTTCTCATAGGCCATGGTAAATATGAGAATGCCAGGTATGGGTTGAGGTGGGACTACACCTTGGGTGATGTTAGGCTGTCACATAGCATCCTTGGTGAAAAACAATAGAACACAAATAAAGCGATGTAAACAATGATGTATTGCATTTTTCTTTTAGTAGTTTTGTGTAAATAAAAACACCATTCCGGGGATTAGAATATTAAGCTGGTCTCAGACGGTATTTACTTGATTTAGGATTTTGATATGCTAATCATTGGTTGTAGCATCAACATAAAATTCCCAGTCTGATTTCAAAACTGAAAATCTTCCAACAATGTGATAGCAATGTATTTTTCCACATGGCATACGCTTATATTAATTATGATCATGAATCATATAATCATCAATAAACAATCCTATTTTGATACAAGCATGAGAAGACAGTAATTCATCAATTCATTCCTATAGTTGAAAAATTAAGTAAAGCTGAAAATAAAGTTAAAAATTCACAAAATTGTTGCAAAAACGTACCTTTTTAATGACTTACAGATGCTGCATGTAGAAATTCCTAATATGATATTTTAACTCATGGATTTTTTTACAGTATTGTCTTGAACAATAGATTGGGGGTTTCCGAAAAAAGGGCAGGCAACCTGACCATGTGCAATTGTTACAGTAGCAAAAATTACACTTTCAAAACAACAACAAATATATACAAGAGACGTTCAGTTCAAAGTGGGACTCGCTCATGAGCAGAAGAATGAAGGTGTAAACTGGTTAACAATTTACAGAAGACTTTAAGTAAAACATTTGAATGGTAAAACCTGTATGTCTTTGAATGATGATCCTGGCCGAGGTGGCTTGAAGCCCACTGCAGTCATTTTTAGGAACATTTAGAAAGTAGAACTATTCATCCTTGAAAATTGATGGATAACTTGTCACCAACTTTTGGTAGAGACCCATCTGTCTGTGGGAACTGTACACACAATCATTTATGAGCACCACTGCCATTATTGCCAGATCCCCAATATAGTCCTGACCAATTAAGGAGTTCCTGGGAGGCAAGTGTTTCAGATGTGAAGTACAATAGTGTAGCAGGAAATCATATAGAGAATTAAAGATCTACTCTCATGTTCTGTTATTCACTTTGACTTGAAAAAAAAAAAGATTTTTTTTTTCCTGAGTTAGCAGGCTAGTTGACTCATCTTCATTCTATGACCTGCACTGTGAAATTTACAACATGAGTAAATCATTGCATGTACACAAAGTGCAGGTGTGTAGGACTAGGAACCTGTGGAACCCGCAGGACAAAAGCAGACTTTTTTTTACTCTTGTAATCTTTGATACCAGGTGGGGAGATATGAAAATAAGAAGCTCAAATATGAAGCTTACAGAATAAAGAAAACTTGTGTGCACTTTGTTCATTTATCATCTATCACATTCATTCATTCCAATATGTTATCTAGTTTATCGTGGTTAGGGTTCATTTCGTTTTAATTATTTATTTGGTTGATATATTGAGAAGTTAACCTAACTATGTTGATTTTAAAATATCAGATGCAGGTGAAACAAAAGTAACACAGTAGTGGTCGGGATTTATCAAAAGCAATGCGATTCTAAACCAATCAAACAAATAAACGATCAAAACAGGGCAAGAAATACCTTTACACCAAAGCTAGTCACTGTGTCAGAGAGAGAGCGAGAGAGAGAGAGAGAGAGAGAAAGAGAGAAAGGTCCTATGAAGTCATCAGCTCTTATATAACACAAACCCGTAAGATTAACATTAATTAGGATGTGACCAGCATGAGAAAGTCTTAAATCACAATCACTTACAAATACTAAGACAAACCATGTGAGTGGATCTGCTCAAAGCAGAATGGAGAATTAAAAGCACCCAGTACAGAATTAAAACTTTTAAATTTGTACTGTTCAGCTCCGGAGGTTATCTGCTTTATCCAATGCTTTAATAACTCCAGCGTACGTTTCCAGCTGCTAATAGAGACCAGACAGCAACATGAGCGTGTCTTGCATCAGAACAAAGCGGATGACCTCTACCGATTGTCCAGTTCATTTAGCATGAAGAATAACCCCTCTAATTGTGTTCTCTAAGCAAGACCAATCCACTAAATCTAATCCTCTATATTTAGCCTATCATCTGTAAAGAGTCAAATGAAGCACTTTTGTTCTGAAAGATATATCCCAAGTGGCTGTGTTTCTAATTGCTGAGATGGTGCAAGGCAAATGCAAAGCTCTAGCACACCATATCTCATTAAGCTCTAATAAACACTCACACTGGAGATTTTACTGTCCAAACAATATCTTGGACAATGAAATGAATACACAATGATGAATGATTATTATCAACATTACTGTTTTTACTATTATTAGCAATAATATTGATTGAAATCATTTAAAATAACTTTGATTGAAATCATTGATTGAAATAACTTTTTTTTAGTTTTGCACACAAAGGCACAAGTCTGAGACTATGTTACAATTCCTGCTTACTTGAACTTTAGACCAAAGAGCTATCGTTAAAACCATATCTGGACCAATTTCTAGTTTCTGTAAAAATTAAATAGCATTAAAAAAAAAAGAAACAGGCATTCACTGAAATGATTCCAAGCTTTGTGATCATGACACCACTGACACTAAACAATGCAGATCTGAGAAATCAGTGGACGGCCATGCTCGATGAACAGCTGCCTGATCAACGTTGTGTGATCTGTTGCCAGTTATTATGCAATAGAGCAGAGGGTAACTTCTCTGTCTCCGTTATAGCGACCCTTATTAGCTGTGTGATTAGTGAGATTTATGAACACACATTCCTGAGTAGCAAACTCTGCACACACCTGCTGGAACAGGGGGTGCTCAAACAAGCTTCTGTCATAAATTATTTTACACTGACAGAAGATTTACGTCTTCAAAATGGAGTCTTGATGTACCAGTTTTGGCATGTAAGATGCCAACCTGAGTTAATGATGTCACCTAGCTATTGCTAGTAGGTGCATGTATGATTCTTTCAGTCAGAAATTGACATTATTTTAGAGAAAAGCCTGAAAGAATTTTCCAATTAGTAATTACTGAAGACTACATCCGTCACCCGTCTAGGCCAGGGGTCGGCAACCCACGGCTCCGGAGTAGCATTGTGCCTCTTTCATCCCTCTGCCACGGCTCCTTGTGGCCTTTGAAAATAAATAATTAGTATTTCATTAAAATGTATTTTATTTTAGTTCGTTCGTTTTTTAAATTTAATTTAAAATTTTAAGATTATGGTGATCTTGTAACATTAAAATAAAATGTGTTTAATTTTTTGTCGCTCAAAATATGCGTCACAACCACAGTTGTGTGACACCCGTCAGCACGCGGTTTTATTCAGGTTGACCGCTGACTACATGAGATAAAAGGATGACGGCACACAGGCAGCATTTTTGTTTTTCTGCAGGTAAAATAATTTTCGATTTTTTATTTCATAAATACAAGGAGGACTTTTTACTTTTATTTTATTTGAAAGTATGTTTTCGTTGCAGAAATAAAAGTTTGCCTTCTCTGCAACAGTTCATTTCATAAACTGCAATAAGCTAAAGTTACCTTTTTTTTATATATTGATTTTAAAAAAGTTGGCAATTCTGCATAGCTCACCTGATTATTTTAACTTTTGTGTTTTTTTTTAAGACTAATTTTATATTTTACTCAAGTATACAGCAATATAAAGATAGCCATGACACTATCACATACCAGGTGAATTTAATAACATTAATTATAAATGCTATACCTGTAACAGGATCATGGGCACCTGTAAGCTATCTTGTCTGACCCCACAGGAAAGCAAATGTAGCACAAATTGTTGAAAAAATGTTAATATTGGCCAACAGATTGGTATCAAAACATTCAATATATCACAGCCTGCCACGTATGGGACTTAGCAAGCAAAGTTGTTCATCCAAATTCCCCAGATCCCCAGATTCTGTTTGAGTCCCCATGGCATGTGCTGGACAAACAAGTCCAGTCTACTGAGGATCCACCTTGCAACTCAGAGTGCCCAAAGGATTTGTTGTGAACGTCCTGTGCCAGAAACCCCAGCACACTCCCAGAAGCCCCGTGGGTGCCACGGCTGCCCAAAATGCCAGAGCCACCCCAGGGGCAGAAGGGGAGCCCTTTGAAATCTAGGTGGCTGATCAGTGTATATTTGAGCGATATTTTTACCCATCAGTGTTTGTATTCATTCTATCCCTGTTTATGTCTCATATGATAGAGATACAGATTTATAAACAGAACACAGTAACACATTCATGTCATGTGTTATACTACAGCATGTTGGAACTGCACTTGGTGCTGCTTAGGGAATTAAGCACTTAAGGTTAAGGTTATATGAAGCATGTCTAATTGTTTACCTTGTTTACCTTTTATCATGGCTAGGCTTGGTTATTTTCACAGATAGTTTTTGCTGTTGTTGTTTTCTTTTCTTTTTCAGTGTATGCTAGTTTCTTAGTCATCGTTGGCAGTATTGGACCCATTTTCAGTACTGGAGTCATATCCTCTGAGTGAATTTTAAGACATGCTGAATAAAGGGTAGTTTGTAACTTTATCCTTTTTTTGCCTGAATCCATGGAAAGGACTAAGCAGATATACTGATATTTTATCTGTAGTGGAGTGGAAGATGGCAGGGACAGGTACTGATGCAGGAATTACCTTTTTGGGTCATTACAAAGCTCTCTGTTTGTCTCTGTTGCTTTTTTTTCTAGTCTTTTTGTTTATCTCTTATAATTCATTCTGTGCTCCTCACTGCAAGAGCATGGCTCACACAAACACAAACACATAAAAAAGAAAATCATGTTAGGCTACAAACAATGGCCACATGTCCGCCCTGCTTGCTCCTTGCATTCAGAGACAAATGGAGATCCATCTGCAAAGCAACCAGTGACAAAAAAAGGAGATTAAACATTACACTGAGTTTGGCATAGCCTGGAGGGGCAAAGACCGAAGCTCTGTTACTGCAGAAGCAGTCAGGCTTGGGTGACCACATTTACTATGCTGATGTAATGACATACGGTCATCCATTCTGTTGTTTAAAAGGTCAGTAACTTTAAGGTATTCACCTGTTGCACAAGGTCATAACAACCTGATACCCGACTTTGTGCTGGCTGAGGGGACATCACAGGCTACTGAAACGAGTTACTGCAAATCATTTGACTCTCTGTTATGCTGGAGTGCAGGGGGTCAGTGTTCCTAGATTGTGCATGGAATGAAATTGCATAAATAAAAACAGAAAGTGTCTTTTTAAACCAATAAAACTTATGTAGTGTTTATTAGTATTATTGTTTATTGTTTAAGCTGTGATGGAGTTACACTATTACACATTTACATACATCAAATATTTTAGGGTGTAAACCTCATGCCTCTTTGAATAATAAGACAACTAGTTAAATAATAGCATGCTACCTTCCAATTGTCACATACAGGGTTACAACTTGTCCCAATCCTCAAAGGACTGACTTGCCACTGTGCCACAAAGTGCTTAGCTTTTTTTTTATTATTATTTATAATATTTAATAAATATGGCTGATTACCTATGGCTATAAATATATACATTTATATTACATCCAGAATGATCCAGAACTGGTTGCCAGTAACAATAAACATAACATTGGTCCACTGAACTGTTCTAGTAGGCTATTGGCTTTTTGTGACATGCATGTCCCATGATTATTTTCTTCAGTTGTTAACTTATATACAACATTCATTCTTTGGTCACTCTGGCTAGACCAAAGAATCAACTTTGGTCGATGCTAACAGCACCAATTTTAATGATACTTTAGCAAAAATTGCTTGAGCATGAGTGCATGCTCCTACTAAAAATCGCCAAAGTGTGTTGAAAGTTAAGTAAGAATATTCAAATTGCTACAACCGGATGTATCTCTGTATAACACAGCATGCAAACATCTCTGGAGGAAACCGGAGAAAACCCACCAAGCACAGGGAGAACATGCAAACTCCATGCACACAAAGACGGGAATCAAACCTGGCCAGAAATTAAACCCAGACCCTGGAGGTGCAAGGCGACCACTATACCACTACATCACCACGCTGCCTTTCTCTGCTATTAATTGGGCAAACTCTACCACAGCATCCATGCTAATTTCTCACAATATTCACGTTTATTATGTAGCTAGCTGACTATCAGACTACCAGTAAATGATTCCAATTTTCCCCTTGCTAGCCATGTCTCAGATTTCATGATCTGCTCCTCTGTTTACATTACGGTTTATCAAAGACTTTTTACCTGTGGCAAAACTTTTTCAATTATATACGAAGTACATTTGCCAAAGTACAGTAGCTTACTATGATGGGCTTTCAAGTCAAACTGGGAACTTTTAATTGTGCAGAAAAACAGAACCCAGTTATGAGAGATAACATCTACCTTTATTTCTCTACATTATCCCGTCGCAATATCTCAGCATTTCACTCGTGCATGGATACCATTATGGTAGTTTTGGCTGGAGCCGTGATCAGATCATGCTTCACGTCTGAAACGCTGGACTCCCAGGAACTCATTTAATGGTGCAAACATGTGGAAATGGCTTTGAGTGAGGTCAGGACTGTACAGGGGATGTGGCAATAGCACCCAGTTTTTGAGTTTCTGTAATGTGCAATTTGTGTACTGTACATGAATGATGAATGTGTACAGCTCCAACAGACAGATGTGTCTCTTCTGCAAGTTGGTACCAATTTGTCCATTGATTTTTTTTTTAAGTATGAAGTGCAAGGATGAACTTGTCGAATGTTCAATAAACAATAGCACTAGGCTCCAAGCCACATCACCCAGAATTGTCATTCACGGATGTAGGACCGTCTTTAAAATGTTTGCACCATTCAAACTTTTAATGCCTCTAAGAGTCTCACTTAATGTACTGTCAATTGGTTTTAGACTCTCTTTAGAATTCCTGAGAAATTTCCTCTCAAGTCCTGGTTTAACTTTAACACCAGGCATAGTTAAGTTAGCTTAGAGTTTTCATTAAGTTTAGTCTTACCTGGTATTTCAAGTAAATCATCCCCATTTAATAATATGCATATTTGTATATCTTGCATATCAATGTAAAGCAAATCATTATTACCCTACAGCAGGAAAGGTATTTTGGAAACATTACAGTCTAAAACTCTTAGAACATGATGAATATTTACTGAGTGTTCTAATCAAATAAAATATATAGGTTCTGTTGTCTATGAGCATCTGGAGCTGTGTGTGTGTGTGTGTGTGTGTGTGTGTGTGTGTGTGTGTGTGTGTGTGTGTGTGTGTGTGGAGGGAGATGTATGGTTTTTGTGCTGAACTTGTTGCTAATTCTCCCACTGCCCTGGTATCTTTCCTCCTCCTTAATCAGACCCCACGTGTGCTCAGAACACCCACAAAGTCTCTTTACAGGAAAGAGACTTTCACCAACCTTCCTCCTTACAAAAGGACATTAGCATATACCTCCTCATAGCCATAGTCATAGTCATAACACAGAGGTACAACACTCCCACCTGCTCACCAGATAATCTGAACACACATTGTGGGGCAGTAAGACAGCTTGGGTTCATGTACTGAAAGGGTTTGGGGGCTTGAATTGAGGTTTGGACAGGATGTGTGCTTGTACTTGCTCTGAATCTAAACTGATGAATTAAGTTTCCGTCTTATTGAACGTAATTCATAGTAATTCCTGTGCAATTCCAGATTTGGCTGTGTAATGCGGCTCGGGCAGGGCATTTGTGCATATTTCTGTGTGTGTGTATATGTGTGTTGGGGGGTCTTTAGAATCATGCCGGAATACTGAGCTGGCTTTCCAGACCTTCCAAGAATGTTGATAAGCAGATCCCAGAATGAAATCTCCACGGCCCCGGCTGCGTCTGCCTCTAATCGTTTTATTTACAGTTACAATAAAAGACGAGTCTATAATGGTTGAGGTGACATAATAAGCGGCCCAGGAACAATCAGAACAGTCCTAAGCGCATTCCGATTTTCACATTAGGCTAATCGCACGGAGGAAGGAAATAAAGACGTCAGGTGGATGAAATGAGTGTAATTGGAGAATAATGTAGTTAGTTTGCTCTAATCTTCTGCATAATATTAAAATGTTCTCAATGTGCCCCAGCTGCATGCAATCAGTTCTGGGGGAAGCAGAGACAGAGAGAGACAGAGACAGAGAGAGACAGAGAACGAGAGAGAGAGAGAGAGAGAGAGAGAGAGAGAGAAATATCTTTTTTACACTTCATTTCAGTCGTAGAAGCCTGTGTTAAACTAGTTGTGTGCTGAGAGTGTAGTAACAAGTCAGGACAACAGGACATGGTGTATTGTAAATAATTATACATAAGCCTTTATAAGTATATACACACCTTTTGCCTGTAAAGTATTAATTAAATTCCAAAATATATTGTCCATTTCCTTTAACACCTCAATTGGATTTGTTGTTTGCGTCTAGTCTTGAAACATTCATTAGACCAAATATAAACCAGGAGTAAGTTCTTCTTCTGCTTCCTCCGTCTGTGTCTGTCTGTCTTCCTGTCTGTCTGTCTCTGCTCTAAATCAAATTATCCACAAAAGTTGTAAGAGACAGTGGAGCAGCACAGCCACCAGTAGCCCAGCAGAAGAATTAGAGGCAAGGTTATTTGTTTTCCCTTTGGCTTCTATTTCGTCTATGTTTCCGAGGCTTCCCTTCGCTCTCAGGCTGTATTTTATACTGCTGTTATTGTGCAGGAAATTGTCATTAGTCAGTGGAACAAATAACGTGGAAGCGGCTGCGGTTTCCTCTGCGCCGCATCCAAACACAACAATGAATTAATCAAATTAAAATTCCTTGTTATGCGATTTTGCTTTAATTTCCACAACCAAGCCCCTATTTAACGTTTGACAAAACCAGAATAGGGAAGTCACAGTTAAGGTCCTCTCTAACAGTGTTATATTAAGGAAGAATTATCAATCCTTTAAGCTAATTTGGATAACTTGCAGACTATAAAAGTGAGCAATGAAAACACAGCGTTATTCCAGCTTCCCCCTCTTCCACACCTCTTTAACTGTAACACACATTTAACTGACTTTGTTCTCTTCTTATTGATCGCGTGCCATTTAAATCATTAAATCCCACCAAATTAATATAAAGCTATTACAAAAAGACAATTTGGCTGGAAAGGCATCAGCTCATAGACTTAGACCTCAGTGGCTTCCTACATCCTGGATTCAAAAGTCAGCTGACACGTGATGACCTGCAAGGCCCTGAAACACTGTCAGAATCTGCTTGATCTACTAACCTCAGTCTCCAAGCCTGTTAGGCTGATGGCAAGAGCCAAGCTAACCTTGATTTCTGGGTCTGTTATGCTGGTGCAATGGTTTTTCTACTGAGAAAAAAAAAAAACTACTCTTAAAAAAAAAACAGTAAGAAAACAAATCATTTATTTCTCAAAGAAGGGAGATTTTCTTAATGAAAAAATAGCAATTAACTAATTGACTAATTATATACAAATATAGTTATTTAAAAGTATCCAAAAGTGCTGTTCCTAAAACTTTATGATGGATCATGATAGAACTCTTTGATTACTGTTCACGTGTAAATAATAAGTTCATGGGTAAAATTATTTTATAAGATATTTGCTGCATCAGATGTCCTGTTGTAGTCCTGGAGTTCTCTAGAGCAGTTATGTGTTAGTGTAGTTTCCACAGTCATGTACAGTTGTACAGTCTCTCTCTCTCTCTCTCTCTCTGTGTATAACCTCATGGCTGTGGCAAGTGCCATATGCCCTGACAAAGCCGAGCAAAGGCCTCCAGCGCTGGCGGAGAACAGTCATTAGCGTTGCGCGCCGCCCAGCCACCACAACACATTTAGCCTCATGCTGGACCTTCATTATGACACACTCCTATCAGATGGCATCTCTGGCTGGGCCGTGGCTCAGGGCGAGAGGGGGAAGAGGTTGTGCAGCCCATGCCCGTTTGTGCCCCAGCGGGTGAGGGAGAGCGGGCGAGAGGAGGCAGGCAGAAGCCCCTGTGCTGGCAGATGTAGTGGTGCCGGTTTATGGAAGACCACCACAGAGGAAGAAATGGCGGAGTAGCGTTGCTTCAAATGCCTCACACTCATTGTGTCCATGTACGCATGCTGTTGTGCCAAAACAACAGCATTTGGTCTAGCACATTTGCATATGCTCATACACATCATTTTTAAATGTCATTCCCTCTCTCTCTCTTTTTACACACACTCACTTGTAAACTAAAAAACTAAAAAGTTTGAAACACTATTACAGCCTTCATGTCTGTGCACAATTTTTTTTTGCTATTTGCTCTTGCAGCCATTTTCTTGTAGGCTTATAATCATAATAATAATATTAATAATAATAATAATAGATCAAAAGATCCCATATATTCCATACATACCAAAGTAACAGCTGGATGTTGTTTCTTAGCTATTGTTCTTTTTTAAAAGAAATCCTGTACATCCTCTCCCACAGACTTTTACTCGGTCTACATGAGGGATCATCAGGCCTCTCTCACAGGATACATGTACACACTCCAAAAAGCAAATGAACAGAAAAGCCATGATAAAGCTGAAGTAGTTCTTTTATGAAGCTGTCTGCTTGCCACCAAAAGTAATATGTGTGTGTGTCTGTTTGTGTGTGTGTGTGTGTATATAGAACAACTTCACCATGAAACTGTAAGCCACATGCTAGGACTAATCGAAAAGAGCATCATAGCTTCACTTTTCCTGCATTTCCACATCTATCGCTCTCTTACCGTGCTGATACAATGTGACATTTTCAAACCAGGGTGAATGAGAGGAACATTCCCAAACCCCAGGAGATCTGCCGCCACAGTCGCGTGGATCCGCAGCTGCAATTGGATTTCTGACTTTTAACTGGGTTAACCTACTTTACTGTGAATACAAATTCAATTGCCACCACAGCTGTTTTATTTGGCGTGCTCCCTCTCCAGCACTCGTTCTCGTTCACTCTCTTGCTCTCTTTCTCTGTTGACAAGCTGTGTAACCACATAGAAAACAATTTCCCTCTGCGGAGCACTGGCAAACCATAAAATTAAAATGAAGTGCCATTACACGTTCACAAAGCAAAAGGGGGCCTTCCTCTTATTCGTTCCTCTTGCTCTCCTGCTCTCTCTCTCTTTCTTTTTTTATTCTTTTCTCACCCCATCTCACTCAATCAATATCTGTATAATCCCTGTCCTATTTTCACCCTCTGCTGATGAGTATGTATCTCTGGCTTTGTTGTTAGCCAGTATTGTTGCAGCGCATTGGCATGTATGCATGTGTATACATGTGTGTGTGTCTGTGTGTGTCTGTGTGTGTCTATGTGTGCATGCGTACATGCGTGTGTGTGCATGTTTGTATATGTGCGTGCGTGCATGTGTGTGTGTGCGTTTGTGTGTGTGAGTGTGTGTTTGTTCAATAATGGTTCTCCCCACTACAACCCTAAACAAAGCCATATGAGCGAGTCAGGAAGTCTTTCAGGACTTTATTAGATGGGTGGGAGAGGAGAGGTTAAGAGCTCCAGCAAGCTGGTACTGTTTAGCTGCTTCATGTCAACAGGAACACAACAACACAGCTGCACACTCCCACCCCAACCCCCCACTTCCCCATCCCTCTACCCCTCCGTCTGTCCCTCTAGCCATTCTGGCTTCCAGCGCCTGCCAGCTAGGCTTGGCATCGCAGGTCTCACAAGGTCGGCCGTGTGCCTGAGATCAGAATAGCTGTTGCCGAAGGTGCTGACTTGTTTGTGTGGTTAAATACATGTCTTGAGAAAATTAACAAACACTGGACCAAGAAGCATCCAGAGCCATGGTTAAAAACTTCCCAGAGTGTGCTGATGTTAACTAGAAGCTCCGACTGTTGCTGTACTGTATTTTGTTCTGTTTACTTAGCTTGGACATTTCGCCTTGTACCAACAGAAACATTTTGTCATCATCACCTCTTAATGTAAACATGCCATACGTTCATAACTCTACTGTGTTCTCATGCAGTCGATATACAGTAGATGACTAGTTTTTTTTCAGAGTTACGTCGTCACAGTGTAAGATTTGTCACTGAGCTAAAATGAAGCACTGGGGTGTGGTGTTATTGGTAATTGTTTAGGTGAAGGATATGCATGGTGTTATAGTCATTACTGTGACATTATACTGTCAGAGGGGGGAAATCACTGTACTAATGCACCACCTAGTGGCTACTTCAGTTCCAGCACATTACAGAGATCAGACTGAAAATGGGGAAGGTTCATTTTGGTTATTAACACACACACACACACACACACACACACACACACACACACACACACACACTGCAAGTGATTTCCACATGCTGAATCCACCTATCAAGCTTCTGTAACCAATATTACCGAAATTATCATTTATACATGTAAATCAATCAATCAATGAATCAATCAAGCAATCAACAATCAGTAATAAATAAATACTCACTTGTTTCTGCTCAACGCTCTTCTTTTCTATCAACTGTAACATTTCCCTGTCATTTAAGAATGCCGTGCATAATCAGTGTAAAGCCTAATTATCCTCAACACAATCACAGACATTTGACCCATCATGCCTCAGTCATCTAGACCTGCCCTCACAAGTCTCCTCCAACAATTAAGAGGGGGGAAAAGTTTAAGAATGAGCCTCATTGTGCCCTTGAATACAATCCTTGTCAACACAAATCCATCTGTGACATTGGCTTGCAGTTACAGTCATTTCCATCAAAGCCCAGTTCTCAGACGGCTGACAGTGATGAGCTCCTGTCACTGCACATAAGTGTAATACTCTGTAAGCCCCCTGACACACACACACACACACACACACACACACACACATACACACACCAAACCTTCAGCCCCAAGTCCAGTCAATTTATTTTTAGCACTATAATAAAAATTAGCACTAAACTCTCTCTCTCTCTCTCTCTCACACACACACACACACACACACACACGGTTTTCCTGCAAGGACAGCAGGACAGATGAGTTTGACAATGTCACAATCTAGATTGGTTGATGCTTTGGTGAGATTAGATGAATATTTTGTCAGTTTATGTTGGTGTGATTTCATAAAACTAATGCCGGGAAAAAAAAAAAAAAAAGAGAAAACATTGCCATTAAAACCACCTTTTGTTTGGGTTAACCTTGTGCTGCTTGGGCAGCTCTGGCTGCTTGAGAAATGACACCACAAGACCTCTGGGAGTGTGCTATGGTTTCTGGCACCAGGACATTTTCAGCGGATCCTTTGAGTGCTGTGGGTTTTGGGGTGTTCCCCTTTGTGGATTGGACTTGTTTGTCCTGTGAATCTTGTGGATGTTCAATTGGATTGAGTTCTGGGGAATTTGGAGGTTGGTTTGGCAACCTTGCCATCTTTGCCTGTTGAGCCTTGTGTGTAGCAGGCTGTGGTGCATTGGGTGTTCATTGGTTTTTCTTTGGGATCTGACCGGACGGGCTGGCCTTTGGTTCCTGTGGGCATGGCTGAGCCTTGGGTGCCCATGATCCTGTCACCAGTTTGCTGGTGTATAGGTGGTAATTAATGTTTTTCTGTTCACCTCATCAGTGCTGTGGACTAGTGCAATAAAAAAGAAACAAGGGGACAAAAGAAGCTGTCCCGTCCATCGCCGATACCACAAATTCATACCTAATGGTAATTTAGAGCAGCCAGTGCAATTACCAGTTATCTGGGAAGGAAATTCATATGAAGAACATGTGAAACTCACACAGTAACTGCAGCTCAGGATTGAAACAGGGATTCTGGAGCTGTGAGACAGCAATGTTAAGCACTGTGCCACTGCTTTGCCCTAGATAAAACGTATGTAGTAATTACAGCTAATGTCTGGCACATTCCAGCACTTAGTGACTTATGTGAAAACTACTAAGTGTGTACTGCACTGCTTGGTACTGGAGTTCAATAGCTTTTTCAAATTTAATCAGTCAGTATGAGGCAGGTAATATTTATTGAAAATGTAAATTTTGAAGATACAAATAAAATAATTACTGTAAAAACACATGAATAAGATAACCAATGATTTTATCTTCCAGGCTTTATTAGGCATGTGTTCGTTTCCCTGACAGTCAGAGAGGCATGTATTGTATTTGAGGGGGCAGTTTGGTAGTTACCAATTACTATGACTGCAGTATTCAGGGCTTGCGGTGTTGAATTAGATGTTGTGTACATTAGTTAACATTTATACATTTTTATCATACATTTCATACCATACTAATCCAATGTAACATCATCTATTTATTATACTATACATTAAAACCCCATATTCTATCATGGGCATTATTATGAAAACAGCTTTCCATATATTTATTTGAACGTGTATTATACATGTAGTGCGTATAGCATCTCAATAGCAGGCTAAAGTTATTGTTTATCCTATAAATTCAGGAGCATCTCTTAATAAAATATCCATGCTGTAATTCTTCTCATGGCACACTGTGGGTTTAAAAAGGTAAAGTAGTTGGATGAATGCATTAGTGTACTACTTTTACACACAGTGAACAATGTGCAAAACACAACCATAATTTTGCTGTAATATTTAAATATAATCATAGTTTGTTGATTATTAACAGAGATTATTAACACATGCTTAGCATTTATGAAACCAAAGCTGGCTCTCTCTCACATCTCCATCCATCCATCCATCCATCCATCCATCCATGCATCCATTCCTTCATTTAAACTTTGTACAGTTTTCATACTGTCATTCTGAATGATATTTTTGGCTACACATATTTTAACCCTCTCCAGCTTCTCATGCTAGCACCAGCAATACTTACATCTATCTCTTGTCTGTGTCATGCTGTGATAAAACCGTGCTATAAAAAGCTTCATGTGCATTTGTTTGCTCTTTTTTGATGATGATGAATTCCAATATACTGGTGTAGCAAAAGGAATCATGGGAAAGCACATTGAATATGAGCTGCAAACTACATTCTATTGGACACATGACTGCTCTCGTGTGTGTGTGTGTGTGTGTGTTGGTTTTTGTGGTTTAAGAGGACTTTTGACCTGAATACGCACCAGCATTAAGGGGACATTTCCGTTTATGAGGACAGGGGCCATGTCCTTATAAATCCGACCTCGTAGCAGTCATTATCTCAGTCTAAGGATCAATTCTGTACCGTTTTTGGGCCTATGTCCGTATAGACCACATAAACCTGAAAAAATACCACACACTGTGTGTTCTCTAACCCCTCCATGCGCCCCTGTAGACCGGTCGCGGAACTGCACCTACGTCATTAAGAATTTGCATATATACACAAGTGTAAATTTTCCTGGTCTCTGATTGGCTGGCTACAAGAATCCTCGTCGGTGATTGGCCAGCAGTAGCGGGAGAAGCGCTTCCGCTAAGGGGCGGGACCTTAGAGGGACCGCGCACCAATAAGGCCTCGCTAAGAGGCGGGACTTCCTTAAAGACACAGCTGCGGGTGATTTAATACAGCGGAGTTTTAATCTACCGAGTTTGTAAAGTTTGTATATATAATACACGACGAATTAATATCGTGTTTGGACTCGCTGCACCTTGGAGAAGAGGACATCGGTGTCGGAAGCCGCTGGCATATGAAAGGTGAGTTATAACGCCGTTTAATCGGTTTAATTAC
>JAOVVA010000027.1:10067157-10079445 GCA_028565275.1 Leiocassis micropogon | reverse complement strand
ATATATTTCTTGTTGTTTTAAATATTTTAAAAATCTTGCCCACTAATTCTCATGTTCCTGCCTATGAATTGCAGAGATATTAGACATTGCAAAGACAGAGGCACATTAGCCAATTAATAGTCTGTTAAATGACAACAGTTTCAATGTATTGATTGACTCAGGGCGGCACAGTGGCTTAGTGGTTAGCACTGTCGCCTTGCACCTCCAGGGTTTGATTCCCGCCTATGTGTGCATGGAGTTTGCAGAGATGCTTTTTTCCCGCACTCCAAGGACTCTAGATTAAGCTAATTGGCGTTATCAAATTGCCCATGTGTGAATGTGTGTATGTGTGTGCCCTGTGATGGATTGGCACCCCCTCCAAGGTGTACCCCACCTTATATCCTAAGTCTCCTGGGATAGGCTCCCGGCCCCTCTCCGACCCTGTATACAGGAAAAAGCCTGTGGGAACAAAGAGCCAGCCTGTCCCGTCCGATCCCACAGAAAAACCAATAAAGCAAAAGTCAATGCTGACCGCAATAGGAAGGTATCAGAACACCTAGTACAACCCCGCTTTCAAACTACCCAGATCTGATCAAACACCCACGGAATACAGCGGACAAACACGTCTGATTCATGAAGGACCCATCCTGCAACCCACAGCACCCAAAAGATCTGCTGCCAACATCTTGGTGACAGACAACACAGCAAACCCCAGAGGTCTTGTGGAGTCATGCCCCGAGGAGCCAGAAGGGAAACCCACAAAATACTAGGCATACTGTAATAATTTGCATTGTAATGTTATGGCTGTTTGGTATATATGGTTATACTCATAGGTAAGCAGTTTATATAATTCAATCAATTCTATGCCAGAACATAATAAAATATGATTTTATATTGTACGCTTATTCTGTATGTTCTTATTTACATTATTTCTGTTTATGTTGCACAACATTTCCACTATGAATTTTATGTTTTATTTTTTGCTCAATTTAAAAATGCTGGATTAAAATGACTTTAAGCTTCTCTTCTTAGAGAAATCTTAGGGTTAAGCAATACATATACTCCCTGGGCAAAAAAAAGGTTGACAGGTTCAGAAAGGTCAAATTATTATTATTATTAGTATTAGTAGTAATAGTAGTAGTAGTAGTAGTAGTAGTAGTAGTATTGAATTACTGAAACTAGGGATACCCCTTCAACACATTATCAAAACCTGCAAAAGTAGTGCTGATCAATCACCTTTACTTAACAAATCGGAACACAGGAACACAGGAAACCAAGGTTAAAATTTAAATTGCCACAACAACAGGACATTGGAAAATGTTGCCTGGTCTGATGCATCTTCATAACCATTTTCTCACATTTCATACACATTTCCATAATTTTCTTTTGATTCTGTAAATCTGCTTTGTGACAATGACCATTGTTAAAATCGCTATACAAATACAAGTGAATTGAATTGAATTGAAGAGTGAAATTTGGATGGTAGAATCACAATTTGGTGTAAATAACATGAAAGCATAGATCCATCCTGCCTTGTATCAACAGATCAGGATGATATTGGTAGTGACGATTTCATAGCAGACAACAACCCTAAATATACATACAGCCAACATTATTAGGAACTATTCTCAGCATGGAGAAGAAGCTGGAAGTGTCCTGGAAGGACATGGAAGAGACCTGGAAGTGAAGGTTTGGAATCCACAGAGACCTAATGTCGACATCCTCAAGTCTGTCTAGGAGTGTAGGCAGCCTACATTCACAGAATAATCATGATATCTGGTAAATTCTCCATGTTTGAAAGAACCTACCTTCCAATTTCCTTCAAAAGGCGAAGAATTGATACAGTTTTTCAGGCAAAGTGTGGTCACACCAAATACAAACTGATTTGGTTTGGATGTCCCGTCTCTTCATGTACTTTCTGTTTTGTTAAATTATGAAATTAAACTATTAACATGTTTCACAGTTAACATTTTCTTATCTACCTACAATTTTTCACAGTACTGTATGTAATGTATATAGTCTAGTAGACATCACAATTGAGGTTACATTTTAAGATCTCTTTACAATGGCACCTCCAGTAGAAGTGGCTAGACAGTGAACCTACGTAGAAGACTGGCCAGAAGACTGGGTCAAAGGAACTCCAAAACTGCAACTCTTATGGGATGTTCTCCCAGTATCCAAAAATAAAAAATCTGTGAAGTGACGACAGAATCAGGGGCAGCTAAAGCTCACTGATGCACGCGAGGAGTGAAGGCTGGGCCATGTAGTCCAAACTGATACTCAAATTTATTGAGTACTCAAGGGTAGGTAGTCTAATGTTATATAATCAGTGTATATATACATCTCTCTTTCTCTACTCTCTCTTTCTCTCTCTCTTTCTCTTTCTCTCTCTCTCTCTCTCTCTCTCTCTCTCTCTCTCTCTCTCTCTCTCTGTATACAGTATACTGTATATATACAGTATAAAAAATATAGAGGACACATAAACAAGCAGTGGAAGGATATAGTAAAAGAAGGATATAGTTGAATGGTCCTCTCAGATGTCCCACTGCTAAAATGAATAGCAGGCAGCTGTCATCTTGAGTCGATGGGCCACATATCAAGCACTGCACTTTGGTGCAAAGCATTCCCACTGGACAAGAACACAGAGGGTCTCCATTATATGCCACTCTCTCAAGGCCCTGCCTCCTGACAGGAGTATTAAAATGAAATAAATCAGCCATTAAGAGCAACCCATAGAAACTGGAATGCTATTAATACCCAAACTGTCAGCGAAGTGAAGGTGTCTGACGTGATAACCATGGATGGTGGCCCTCTAATTGTGTTAGGTGTATTTTTTATTCTACCATATCTCTCTCTCTCTCTCTCTCTCTCTCTCTCTCTCTCTCTCTCTCTCTCTGGTAAAAGAAGCAAAATACCCTCTTGCCCTCCCCTTTAATTCATTAATTTTGCAAACGTGGCAGGTCAGACAGCTATTTTAATTGAATCACCATGGCATCTTGGTGTGCACAGGTGTGTAAGCCGCCCAACCATTGCAGTAGGTGACCAGAATCATTACCAGCTATTAAGACACCATTAGATTGACACTTCAACTTAGGACAATTTAGGTGATATATGACTATCATTTCTGACCATCAGGAGGTGATATAATAAATTACAAATCTCCTAAAAACAGTGACAGTTTCAACAAAAACAAACAAAAAAGATAGATTGGACATTACAGAGATTGTAGATTGTATACGGACAGTAAGAAAAACTAAATGTTCAATTGTCTTATTATTTATATTCATATTACAGTATGTAATATTTAATATTCACTCAGAATCAGTATAAAGCTATAAAGTGCTTGAACTGTTTTGTATAAATTACAATAAATAAAAACCTATAAAAATGAGTCCTATTATTATGTATTGTATATTGAAAACATGAATGAATCTTGACTTGCTTTTGGCAGTGCAAGCAAAACTCACCATGGCAGACACAACCTAAAACAAATGAAGCCATCTTGTGAAAAGTTTGTGCTTATTTGTAAATGTGTGGAGGTACTTTTTCAGCTGTCAGCTTTTATTGATATATTCATTAAAGCAACCTACTCTCTTATCAATTTTTCTTTTGACACTGGAGTATTGTCACCCTCAGTAGACAATGAATCAATTTACAATTATGATTGTTGATGGCCCATGACATGGCCCGTGAGAGAATGTCATTAGATGAACATTAAAATGAAACACAGAGCGGTGGATCTGTGGGGCCTGTTCATTCGCTCACTGCCTTCCCTTAAGCTTTACACTGGCTGTGCTCTATGGGGCCTGAACCTACAGCACCAAAAATACATACAGTACCAAAACGCTATTTCTGCATGTGATGTTGATATTATACTATTTATACTTAATATATGTTCAGAAGAACACTATATACAGTAATGTTAAAGTGTACTATAATTCTACAACATTGCACTATAATCTATGATTAATTAATTCTCTATACCACTTATCACGGGAAGCCAGGGGCCTATCTCCAGGACTTGGGGTACTATATGGGGTACACATTGGATAGGGTGCCAATCCATCGCAGGGCACACAAACACACACACACACACACACACACACACACACACACACACACACACATACATTCACACACACACACACTCATACACACACACGCAGGCACAGACACATTCACACATTCAGCACCGCTGTCTAGTAGTTTAATGTAACCACAATACACACAAATATCATACTGTAACTTATATTTTGAGCTGTAAATATAAAAAAGTCTATAGAATGTCAGTTGAGAACTACTGTATATATAAATTATGACAATTTATTCATTCTTAAATAATTTGAAGTTTATGATAAGGCTTATCACTCCAGCCATCGGTGCACTGTTTTTTTTTTGTTTTGTTTTTTATAGTAGAGCATATTACCCAATTATTATTATTAGTAGTAGTAGTAGTAGGAATAGTACTAGTAGTACACACTCAAAATAGCAAACTGAAGTTTATGTTTAAAGATGGTGGTCTGAAAAAAGAAATCCTGAAAAATCCTGTCTTTTTGCAGGCAAGCCCTGAACTACATATACTTGATTTGCATGATCAATATGTGGGACAATTTAAAAAGTTGCATAACACATTTCTGAATATGTGTAAATTTTAAACTTTAATTGCTGACACTGAATATGGCCCCTACCATGCATTATAAAATGACTATAGAATCCTATGCATTGCATATGAAGTATTACAGTATGTATTATACAACACAAATTATGAATCCTGAATCCATAGCTTGTATACACACCATGGGTTTGAGGTAATCTGTGGCCTTGGTCTCTTTATGTGTGGGGGCATGGGGGTGGATGGTGGTAGGTATGTTTGAGAGAGAGACACACAGAGAGAGGTGGGTATTTTGCTCTCATTGGCATTTAGACAGTCCTCGCTGTCTCACTGACCTTGTTGCCATGGTAGACTAACGTGACACTGTTGGAGATTTGATTGTGTACTTGGGCTGAGCTGAAAGAGAGAAGACAGACTGAATGAAACTGCATCCATCTTAATGAAACACAATTATTTTCCACTTATTAATCATTGAGAAATCAATATGTCTCTTTTCAGGCAAGTCTTGCCCAAATCATCCAACACTGACTGCCAATGCATCATCCCTACTCCAAGACAGTCATAGGTTCAGTCACCTGTGTCCTATCCCTGAGTGAGCGGCTGAGATTGAGGAGATGAGTGATGTCCACCCATAGTACTTGTTGTGTGTGTGTATGTGTGTGTGTGTGTGTGTGTGTGTGTGTGTGTCTGTGAGAGGGAGAGAGAGAGAGAGAGATGCTTTAATAAAAACAGTTGGGTTAGGCAGGATTAAGATGGATGGAATCTCATTAAGACTGACTCCTAATGAACATTTCCCCACAAATCAATTCACTAAACATATTGTATAATAGGACATTATTAAAGTCTGTGTTAGGTACGAGATTATTGACTTGGGAAAAAAATTGATGAGCACCTTTTTATTGCATCTTTAGGACCTTAATCTGTTGTTTCAGCCACTGTGCTGTGTAATGAGAAAATGAGATGCAACAGGCAAAAGCAAATGCATGATTAAGCAAATCATTTATAGACTGGTGAATAACTCATACTCAATTAACCAAGTTATTCGAGAGCATGTTATATTTTTAATGACCTGAAGTGAGATTGGATGAGCTGTTATTTATCCCTTTACTGCCATTCTCTTGCAGATCTAAAAGACCTGGCATGCAACGCTTTTGGTGCCTGTTCTTGTTGGTGGTGGTTGTGTTTGAAAAATAGCTGCTGCAGTAATAACTTCAGCAGCTCAAGCCTTTGTTTTCCCTTTCGATAAAGAGAGCAACGCGGGTATGGGAGTGATCTATGGCTGTTCAGTGGTGCTGAGAAGCACACGGTGAATAAGCAAGGCCATGTTTCACCGCCAAGAGCTCCATCTTTATGGCAGCACAAGCCTCTGATGAGAATACAATGTTCTACAACTTCTAAACACTTCAGAACTATGAATGATTTAGACCAGGTTGGGATTGGGGAAGAGTAAGCATGTCGTGTCTGTGTTGGAGTGTTGAGAGTGTGAGGAGTCATTTATTGATTTTGAAAAGAAAAAGTTAAACATTACATATTATGTTTTACTTAATTTGTCTAACATGCATGAACAACAATATTTTCAATTCAGTAACATTAAAATTATCAAGCTGGTCTTAGTTGTCTTATTCTATTATCAATATATATTATTAATATTGATATCTATCTTATTTCCTTGTTCTATTAGCAGATGGCCTGTTGTGGTGACCTCTCGACGAGAGCAACCAAGAAACTAACAGTGTATATAATGAAGTGTTACAGGAGACTGAAAAAAAATCTGTCAAATCTTATATATATATATATATATATATATATTTTTTTTTTTTTTTTTTTTTTTTTTTTTTTTTTTGGGGAAGATTGTGTGTGAGGGTTTAATTCAAGCCAGTAAGTGAAATAAGAATACAAAGTACATGAATAAAATTTATTTACATGGCTGTGCAGGTATTAAACAAATGGGTGGTCAATTGGATTGGAATCTGATGAGTTAGTAGGTCATGTCAGCAGTCTTGGGTTCCTTGCCTGCTGGGCCTTATATGCTGTGGGCTGTGTCTGCAGTGGGTGTTCTGGTGCCTTACTTTCATGGCCAGTGTTGACTATTTTTGTCAATTTGTGCTGCTTGGGCTTTTCTGTGGGATTGGACTCAACCGGCTGGTCTTTGGTTCCCACAGGCAGGGGTGAGCCTTTGGTGTCAATACTCCTGTCACCAGTTTGATTAGTATATACTACAGTATATAATATAAGCTATATACTATAGATTTAGCAAAAATAATGTAATGTGTCCCTCAGCTTAATTTGCAACTGCATTGCTTTAATTTTAACTTATAGAAGATGGTTAAAATTTAAATTTTACCGAGACACACCCTAACCCCTAAACTTGCATGTGATATTACATTTCACTTATGTGTTATTGTATTATGTATTATATAGTATTATGTATTACAACAGGGAGATCTTGTAGCTAAAGTGTAGCATTTTTCTCAAATTTGTAATTTTAATCAATGTTAGGCTATAAAATCACAGCCAAATATACAGAAAAACTCTGTATTTTTTAAATAACAACTTACAGTAGAATAATATTTGGTATTCTTTTGGTATAATAATAATATTTGGTATTTGGCTAATTTAATTTGAATGCCAGACTTTTTATTGAGTACAGCTATATAAGGTACTGTATTATTAAATATATTTTATTATTTTAATCCAGACATTCAGTGGATTTAATTAATGGAGATATGAAATCAATAAAATACTTGATTTTGGATTTTACATATGGTGAAGAATATTAGATTTCCAGACTTTAATTTGTAAAATCTACTTTTTAAATTTTACAATAAGTGTATAATATCAACTCATAATTATGAATTCATAAAGTTTATGTTTAAAGTTTAGATATTGTGGTTTACAGTTTCTGCTGTCTATAACAAGTTAAATGAAGAAGCGTTTTGTTGTGTTTGAGAAGTGTGATCACTATACAGGTACCTATCTTTTACAAACAAAGTGATGGATGGCAGTTCAAGATGCAAAATCATATTGCTGTTTTAACTAATTGAAAAGGAACTATATCAGTAATAATGTGTCAAATTATGTGATTTATTTATTCATTTTACAAATTTAAAACAATTTACAAATTGAATATGATATTAATTTTACGGAAAAAAAAATTGATATGTGGTTAGTTAAATAATCATATTTTTACACAGTTCAAAAACATACTGATGAGTGACCACTAAAATAATGGGGTGGCTCTATTATCAGGTTAGAGCCAGTCAAAATCGGACCGGATTAAAGAGCTGTTCACGGGACTAAACAGGTGTTAGGCCATTAAAAAAATTAAAAACAATTTAAAAAATGGATTCGCTTTGCTAAGACTCGACTCTGCACAATGGAAAATGTTTCTATGGTCTGATGAGTCCAGATTTACCCTGTTCCAGATCTATGGGTGCATCAGGGTAAGTGTTATGATCTGGTGATTCTTCAGTTGGTCAGGTCTAGACTCAGCATTATGTGGCAATAAAATGAAGTCAGCGGATGACCTGAATGTATTGAATAAACAGGTTATCCCTTCAATGGAGTTTTCTTCCCTGATGCTACAAGCATATTCCAGGACCCAAAATGTGAAAGAGTGGTTCTGGGAGCATGGGAAATACTTTTTGAATAAATAAAAGACAAGCAATCATAATCTGTGCACACTTTTTAAGTTAGTTATGCCAACATTTTGGTTAATTTCTAATCTTTTATTTATTTTTGTATTTATTTAAATAATTTATTGATTTTAAGAATATAATTTACGGTTGGTGACAGTCACACCTCATGCCCAGATCCTACATAAACCTGAGTGGACATGTTTTATCCAAGGGAATGAGTTTCACAGTTAGTACCAGTGCTCCCAGTAATCTAACTGAGTGCATTGTAGGCAAATTATTTTTACAGGAGTGCACAAATTAACCAAAATGGGGACACAGTTTTATTAAGGGTAGTGCTGCAGTCAGAGCAAGTAAACGTCTTCAGTTTTCACATCTACAGCATACTCTAAGCACTCTGTAATCATGTTTATTTATTGACTATTTACAGAAAAAGAACAATTGGAACAATATTCATCATTACTAATAGCAAAATGCATAATGGTGCATCTCTGCTAGAAAGATGCATACTTGAGCAAAAAGTCAACATAGTTAAACAACAGAGGTTTTAAAAATTATTTAATTATTAATTTACGTCACTTTTTAACTGTTGTGATTTGTGTTGTTTCTTACATGTATTGACAGCTGTCTACAGCTTCCTTTTTAAGTTTGCACTGAGGTTTGTAGGAACATCTATGCCAGCATCAAAGTGTTATCAGATGTACTCTGCAGGAAGAATGAGAAACGATAAACGAAACATTCACACAGAAATGTTTGCCAGGCCAAAGTGTCTTTGAGAATTACAACGATCTGCACTAAATGGTGTCTCTAAGTCATCTGTGGTAAAGCTAAATTAATGGGTAAGGAAACAATTAATTAGTGCGGCAGGCCATAACAAGTTTATGGTCTGTAACCGCGGCGACGCAAGCATCTTTAAAGCCCCATAAGTGGGCAGTTTTTATCAGGCCAGTAATCAGCCGAAGGGCCGCAGACCCCAGGTACTCACCATGGCAAGCCAGATGAAAGGGTTCTGAGACACATTTACAGCTTGTGAAAGTGGCAGGGAAGCCAGCCGAGGCCAGCCACAGACAGAAAATGAGGCCATAAAGTTTACAGTTTAAAGAATAAAAAAAAAAATAAAAATAAAAAAAACATAGGGAGGCACAAACCAGTGGATGATCGTCTCCAGACTGTATAGACAGGGCATGAGGGAGAAAAAAAAAAAAAAACTAAATGAAACCGGATGGCAGAGAAGGCGCTCTGATAGACAGGTCACTGCTGTGAATCAGTGGGAGGCTAAACTATGTGGCAGCTTAGCACAGATACTGGTGTGCAAATGCCAAAAAAAGAGCAACATGGTAAGCCTGGTGCAGTAAAAAAGAGAAAAAAAATGGAAGCTATTACTGTGTCATGCGGTGCGTCAAATAAGTCTTTCTGGAGCCCTGACCTTGCAGGCCAGATGGCCATGTCGGAGGGTTGAACTGTCCTGTGACCTGTTTGATCCTGAAGAGAGAGTCCTCTATGTGGCAGCAGACTGGAGGAAGAGCCATCTGGTGCCCTACTTGCATTTGCCTGATTACACAAATACAACCATAGAAACACTCTTACTCTGTTGTTATGCACCAAATAGACACTGTTTAATGTAAATAAGGTGATGATGAGCAGTCCTAGTCTTTTCATGTAAACTGTAAATTGTCATGGCAATACACACGTACAGCTTATTACTGAGGAATTTGTGCTAAACGCATGACAAAGGTCTTACACACAAGGGGCCAATATATATTTAATGTAATAATAAATTGCCACCCCGATATGGAAAGTGATGTGCACATGCAGTCATTCCACCTTGTATATCTGCACTGTCATTTGAGGATCAGATAGGAAGTTAAAATAAAGGCACATCATCGCCCATTGCTCTATTTAAGGCTCAGAGTTAAATGGATGTGAGTGGGGAGGCTGGCAAGCAGTGATGACCCAATCTCAGCTAAGCTAACCTGCATTTATTGGTTTAGGAGCAACGGCAATGTGTCTTGTCACTTTGCTGAGACAAGGCCAATGCAATCTGCTGAATGGAATTAGATTGTCATTGATGTGCCAGGGTGAGTAGCAACAACAGATCGATGGGAAATTACCCACCTTGTTGTGTTGTGCTCTCTCTCTCTTTGTGTGTGTGTGTGTGTGTGTGTGTGTGTGTGTGTGTGTGTGTGTGTGTGTGTGTGCGTGTGTGTGTGCACGCGCGCGCGCATGCACCCATATCTTAAAAACGGTGTGAACCTGCAGTAGGGAGAGTGTGTATGAGGAAAGTTGCACTTTCACTGTCTCTCTCACTTGGAGTTATCACTATAGTAACCAAGCAAGAACGAGAGAAGGATAAGAAAACACCAATTCCAATAGAACACTAATGGGCCACATCATGCCAATAAAATAAAAAATGGCTCTTGTAGTTCAGTCAATAGAGAGTAAATGAAAACGTAACCTTTCATTAAATGCGGTGCTATGATGTCTCTTGCACTTGTTTTCTATTCTGTTTCAGTCCACTCCTTTTCTCAATTTAACGGTGAATATGTATGTTAATGTCTCCAAGCAGGTCTTGTGATTAGGTTAATGATATAGTTGGTTGAACTTCTCTTTTCCTGTTCAGCAGCATTCCTATACAGCCTCCCATAACTACACATGACTGCTCAAATATATCAAATAAACTTTACTGTTGTAAATGGAAAGGCATATCAGAAATCCATTATGTGCAGAAGCCCATAGAAATTTCCTGTCTACAATAAAATAGAGTTGAATTTTCATGACAATAATAATAATAATAATAATAATAATAAGCTTAAATAATAAATAGCTTTTCTAATAATCATATGAACCTAATTTTATTTGCATTTTGCTGCAAATAGAATGTGCTAGCTCACAGTAATAAATAAATCAGCTGAGATTATTTTTAACAACCATAGGAAAGTCACATCTTTAACCCAGTTAGACCTAAACATTCATATCTGCATTTTGTCCTCTCTTCTGTTGACATAGAATGTGGAGCTGCCAACCATCATTAGAGAGAGATGGAAAGAGATGTGATAAATGTGTAGGTATCCTCAGTGTGAAACTAAAAGTGAAAAGGCTCAGGGCCCAGTTTCCATTGTGGCCAAGTTGCCCTTTTAATTAATTAGCCCTAGCATGAAGTGCAGCCCATGGGGAAGCGGGTGCAGCTCCTGTGTGTGCTGCCAAGGTGATAATGTCCTAAAGGTGGAAGAAGCGATGAGGCTGGCCTCGGCAAACCCTTATGCAATACATACACTTTCTTTTATGAATTGCTAGAGACAGTCCTTCAGAAGCTTCATGTGTAAAATAGAGCTCCCTGTCCCTCACTTCACCCTCAAGCAGGACACAGCATGTGGCACTTCAGAATAACAGTCATTCAAGCAGAGTGTAATATTAATAGACAATATATGATAAATAGAATAAAGTTGAGACTCAAACTGACCTTACCTGTTTACCTGGCCAAGCACACGATTATCTCTTTCTAAACCCCTCCAGGCATGTACATATACACACATGTAGGCTACAGAATTAAATAACTCTTGGATACAATTTGCATTCAAAGTTCAACAGTGGTGAAAATATTGGATGTGCAGGTGACATGTGACCCTAATTTTGCCTATGTGCATGTAAGAGCAAAAATCCATTTTTATTGTAGTTCAGAGGGATAGAGTGAGTGAGAGAAAGAAAGAGAGAGAGGAAAAACTTCTTTTTTTCTTCTTCTTTTTTTGTTTCAAGTAATGAGTGAGTGCACCTTTTCTGCCCCAGGCCTTCATACACAATTTAGCCAGAAAGCCAGTGCAGATCATGATTTAGCTTTTGACACAGTCGGCCCCTGGGCTATGGCAGACTAATACAGATATCTGACTCTCAGCCCACTGTGGAGCCAGAGGAGAGACAGCACCAGAGCCCTTTTATTGACTAAATGATAAAGAGCTTTGTAATGATAAATAACAGTCATTCTATTGTGGAATTCCCAGAAAAGACACATTCGACACAATATATAAAAAGAGAAATAATAGACGGGGAAGTTGCTCGCCGGGGTCT
>JAOVVA010000027.1:10053242-10067057 GCA_028565275.1 Leiocassis micropogon | reverse complement strand
GTGTGTGTGTGTGTGTGTGTGTGTGTGTGTGTGTGTGTGTGTGTGTGTGTGTGTGTGTGTGTGTGTGTGTTTTGATATGGTTTACAAATGTTCGAATGAATAGGCCAAAACCACAAGATCATTTTAATAGTTGCACATTAATTATTGATTATTCTAATTAACAAAGGATAAACGTGCTTGCACAAGCCTTACTAAATAAGCTTTTCAATATAATCTTTAATGAGGAGAGCCACTAATGTCTTTATACTCTCTTAAACAAATTTCCACATAATTGTACTTGAGACTTTCTGACCCTTTTTACATATTAAATTCACTTTTCAAGGTGCCTTTCGAAGGTGGTATTAGTGAATAATGAGTTTGAAAATAAGCTGGTTAATTGACTCTTGGTAAATTTAGATTTTCCAGCATGACATATACATTTTCTTGCCTTTTTAAAGTGAATTATTCTGGATAATAAAGTTATTAATCTTAGCCATATAGTAATTATCTCTGTAATTGTGGTATAATTCCACATTTATCAAGGACACTCTTACATAATGAGAGGTCCAGCATGATTAGCCAGTGTACAGTGTCGGTCTTAACATACTGTCTCTCTGTTACACAGCTGCTCTGCGATGCTCCAGTCCCCACACCAAATGCCTGTAAACTCACTAACAGGATAATGCTGGTTTAATTACCCTTGGTCAGCCCACTTACGAAGCCATCAGTGTTGCAGTTAATATCCCAGTAGATCTATTCATTCTTACACTGATGGCTAGCATGGGAGCTATTGCTGCATGCTTTAGCCTAATTGATATCTGTATTTAGGGGAGGACCATAGGGAGATGAATGGAGTTCAATGGAGCAGTTTACAGTATGAAAAAAAGGTCCTTAGGTTACAGCTAACTCATACCGAATATAGTTTAGCTGCAGAAACGGTCCATATGAAGATTAAATTATCTTTTATCTCAAAATTTACATTAAATACCAATAAATACAAAATGAGCCGCTTTTTAGTACATTCACAGTTTGGTCATCTTCCTGTTCTAACAAATGTACTAGTAAATAAATAGTGATCAAAATTTGCTGTTTTTTAGAAAATCAACACAATTGTTCCATAAAGCTAGCTGGAAAAAAAAGTATAAAATTAGTAAATAATGACAATGTAGTTAGAAATCCATGTAATTCATGATTGTTTTCAAAATTCCTTATTTTCAACCCCTCCCCTCTTATTTATTTTTAATTTTTTATTTAGAATGTATTTAAAACTAATATAAGATAAGATAAGATAAGATAGGATAAGATAAGGAAATTGTTTTCTCAGTAGCTGCATATTTAAAAGATACAAACACCATAGGATAAGTAGAAAATTAGAAAAAAGAAAAAAAAACCACAATGTACTATAATGTAAAAAAGAATAAAAAATATAGAAAAACTAAAAAAACTACTAACTGTACAGGAAGGTGCAGAATTGTCTATTTTGTGTATTGTACATGTATATAATTGCACACAGGATATATATTGCACATAATATTTGATATTGCATATGGAGTAATAATGATATTAATATTGCACACCAGATATTGCACATGATTTATATAATATTGCATAATTATTGGTTTTGCATGTGATAGTATTTTGATACTAATATTGCACAACGTATCAGGGCATAAAAAAGCTCTATCGATTATGCTGTCATGTCAGCTCCCGAATGAAGGGAGAAGAATTATAGAGTTTTTTTGCCACTGGTATAAATGACGTCCTGTGGCGTTCAGTTTTAGACTTTGGTAGTCTCAGTCTGTGGCTGAACGTGCTCCTGTATGACATCAGTAACTCATGTAGGGGATGCGATATATTGTCCATGATACTAAGATACGGAGCAGTTCTGGAAGGCAGCCACCGGTGGCAGCGCTGAAAGTGGCAATATGATTAAATTAAAATTCATAAATAACAAGCATTGAAATAAACATCTACAACACTGCCAATATATCGCTGCATCAATAGTCTCCCTGTATTTGGTTCATTTTTAATTATCGCTTCCATTTTAATTAGGACTAAATAAAATAGCACTTGATCCAGCACATTACATTTTTTGAGTATGAAACAAAAAAAATGGCAGAAATTGTGAATCTGAGGCAGGTGTGAAAATGGTGTATTTACTATTGAGAGGTGTGAGAAGTGAGTGAATAGGCAAGAAGGAAGTATGTTCATTGTTATATGTTTTTATTCTGTGTTAACTGGGTGTGCTATTTAATTCAGCCACAAGATACATAATCAAGGCTGTAATATTGTAATGTGTACACAGAATAGTTTATGATGATCTTAATTAACTATGTTGATTTGTCTAATTAATAAAATGCCAAAGTAATTGACACATATTATGTCACGAGATGTTGATGCTTTTGAAGGAGCCACAATTTAAGCAAGTGCTGTTCATACTTTTATCCATGTTTTTCCACGGATAAAAGTCTGAACAGCACTTGCTTAAATTGTGGTTCCTTCAAAAGCAGTTTATACCTTTTTACTGCTGAAAGGTAATGCAGCAGTGACTCATGTCAGAATTTTAGAGACACGCCTCCATATTCAGCAATCTGCTCCCCATGCACAATATATCTGTCTTTTTGGATATCTGTCCTTTCGGGTAAAAGACAGACTAGAATGTATGAAGTATGAATAAGAAAATCTTTGTAGCTTTAGACAATCTATTAAAAGAAGCAGTAAAAAATAAATGGCAAAAGAAATATTGTTCACTTAAAGTAGGTTTTTAGGTCTCTGCTTAATCCTAATAGCTCATTTTCTGTCAAAGTTAATTAGCATGGTCTATGCACCAAGCCTGTTAGACTATAAGTATAGTAAATTAGTTTCTTCTACTTCCATATATTTTGAACTGATTTGTTTTAGTGACATGTTAAGTCTTTTATTTTTTTTAATATATTACTGTGGGTAACTGTATAAGTGAAAATATCTAACACAATACCACTATGTTGTCTAATAGTATTGTACCCATATTAAAAAAAATATTGAATATAAATATGAATATGCATATATGAAAACAAAATATTGGCAATAATACCACAAACAAAGGTACACATTTATCTATATATTTCAGATTTCCTGTGGGTCATATTATACATTATACACCTCGAGGCTTGCCTATTTGTCACAAGTTTGAGGTCCAAACAGCCACAAATGGCTTCCAATTTCCACAGTGTGCAGGCAGGCCATTTATTTTACTGTCAGGATGAAGAAGAGCCCAAAATCGCAGTCAATAGTCATGTGAAATGTGTGATATGACCATTTCGAGACTGATTAACAGTTAGACAGGAAGCTGAAAGCCTGGGTGGTCACAAGGTTTTACAGTTTCTTTGCTTCAACTTTTGTACTGTTTTTTGAAGGTGAATCTAAAGCATAGTTCAGTGTTGAGAGACACTAGATGTTAATCTAGCCGTTAATTAAAAGGTAACCATAGCATTTAATTATATAATAATTACTGTTTGTTTACTATATCTGTTGGCTTAGTCATTTTTATCATTATTTCATAACCCTCAATTCGACACTAAACGTAGGCTGACCTTCTATTAACTTACCTATTAATTTACCTTCCCATGTGACATAATCTTAAGCCTTTGTGCTGCTGTACATAATAAGAGATCATATATGGACTTTGGCTAAAAATGTATTTTGTATATCACTAAAAACCATAGTTACATCTGTTCACATTTTTTTTCCACTCACATGTGTGAGCAAACATGTAGCTCTAAATGACTACTTAAGCTTAATATATAATACCTAATATATAATAACTTGAGTGTGTTTTATCGTTTATTTTCTTACTATACAATTACTATATGCAATGTTCATATATTTCAGCAAACACCACTCATGAGGACAATGTAATAAATAGTCCCATACAGTCATTACTGTACATACAGTAGTCTGGCAATGTTTGATTCTAAAGAAGAGAAGGAAAGGTGCAAAAGCTATAGAATATTTCATATCCAATATCTGTGTTATTGGTTTAGACCACACACACACACACACACACACACATATATAAAATAATAATAATAAACTGTAGCTCAAAGCAATATACTAAATTTGCAACAGTGAGAATATTCCCTCTCATGGTCATATGTTCAATCTGACAAATGCATGGGTTGTCATACATAAAAAAAAATAAATAATAGGTCTTCAGTTCATTTTGGGGCTCATCCATGGAGTATAATAAAATGGAGATTTTGTTCCCAAAAGCATAAAATTGAGTCATACATGACCCTGCTCAATGTAGTCATGCTACTGTAAATAACTAAACAGGATGGAAACCAAGTCTGTGTTTTGTTTCAAATTTTCTTTTCTTGAGACGGATTGGAAACAGTCAAGACAAGCTGAGCTAAGTACTGTATACGCTGGCTATTGGAAAAAGGGTTAAGCTGCTGATTATTTTTATTCTCCTTTAAAAAGCCAGACTGGCAGTATGCTTTACATGTTTAGCTGCCTACAATCATTTGACATTCTGAAGTGGTGCTTTGTCCGGTTCTATTTTTACGTTAAATATATGATGGCTGCCTAATTTGTGTTTGCCACTCAAATTAAAAAAGTCAAAAGAACTAATCATTCAATTTGCTTTATTTCTCTGAGGCAGATTCATCAGTTATAGGAAAAAAAAGAATTAAGGATGCCTCAGAGCAAGTAAACTTTGTGTAGCTAGAAAGAATGATATAAGAAACTTTTAACACAGTTTACATTACAACCATTTATTTACAGAATATAATTACTAGCATACATGACACATTTATCAAATATAATGTGATATGAATGTACGTATAATGTGTTTTCAATCACATTAACTTAAACCAGATTATTACGACTGCTGTCAGTATGCTTTGCATGCAAGAGAGCTGGATTCATCCCTATATGTATCTTATTTGCAGGAAGCAAGGATGCCATAAGTCAAAAGCTGATTATTATGTCGTAATTGTAAACTTCAAGTAAATATTGAACTTACATGCATCTCAGTTCAGAGTTTATGACACATTAGAGATGAAAAGTGTGAAGACTGATGGATCCCCTGAGCTAGTGAACATCTCTTGCAGCACTGATTAGTGTTCTTACCCCGCCATCTGCTGGTGCTGCAGGTCTCTCTTTATTACCCTTCTTCCTTTGTCCCTTTGTCCCGTTTTTCAGCCTTACTCATTTCATATTTGTATCTGAGACGCTACCATCTCACTCTACTTACATTATCCTGTGTCATCGCTCTAAACTGCACACTAAAGAGAGAGAAAGAGAGAAATGGAGGAAGATGGAGTCGTCAAAAAATAAGTATGGTTTTTGAAAAGGATTTTAATTGAGGCATTCGTTATGTTTGAAAAGGTGAGTCCCTCAGGGCTGGCAGCAGGAAACATGACCCATTTCATAGCCTTAGACATTAATAAAGAATGGCATCTTTTGACTTTAGCTTTCAGACTGCAACCTTAAAAGGGCTAAATATAGGAACAGACATGGTAATTCCCTCCACCTTGGGGGATGAGACTGAGGATGGGAGTTTGCGGAAAAGTGAAGGCCTGCAGTTGACAATACAGGCAAATCCACATAAACACACATGCTCATGCACAGACCACATGGCATATGCATACAGCAACACACACACACAAACATGCACACTCACACACACACACACACACACACACTCACTGAGTTCTTAAACTGCAACTAACTGGAGTCATCCGGTCTGTGTTCTCTTAGATACTAGAAAGTAGCCTTGTTGCTTTATGGTTGCATGAGACGCTGCCACAGAGGCTGCTTACCCTTTTATATTAATTCTATTGTATTTCAACTTGTATTTTATTGTACAAACTGATTAAATATAATGTTAGGTCATTTTATTTTTCCTCTATGAACTCAGTATGTACCGGAGAACAATTGTCAACCTCCTTTTTTTAATGCTATGCTAAACGCACCCGCAGTCTCGCTGCTGTCAATAATAATAATCTCACCACTACACATCCTCTGCATTATAATATATATCTCATTCAGACCACTTAAGCTAAATACTTGGTGCAAACAGTTCTATTACCAGTTATATTTATGACCATATGACAAAAATTCAGAAACAGATCTGAACAGAGGCCACACATGTGTTCATTTTATCTGCTCTTGCTTATTTGACTTACTTAAATTATGTTCATTTGTTTTGTAGTTAGGTTTATGCGTATTTCTTGAGAAAACTAGATTATTAAGTAATTACTAGGCTTTGACAGATCTGTGTGCCTTTAGTAGAATGATTCTTGATTTCCACTCATAATAGTTTGACATTGCATTATTTGCCAGCTACAACACGCATCTCCCACTACATAACATCTGAGCCCTCAAAATAGTCTATGACTACTACTATTCATGTGGTGTTATGGTGTAGAGAGAGCTGTCGGTATGACATCAAACTAAATTTCTTGCAGGACATAGTGTTTGTAAAGTGAATTTTTTAAAGAATAATTTAACTATATGGCCAAAGGTTTGTGGACACCCTATATGAGGGTCTTCCCAAAACTGGTACGACAAATTTGAAAGCAAACAACAATTGTCTAGAATGTCTTTGTATGCTGTAGCCATTAGAGTTCACTTCAGTGGAATAACCCAAACCTGTTCCAGCATGACAAAGCAAAAGTGTGGTCCAGGAAGACATGTTTTGCCAAGGTTGACATGGAAGAATTCTAGTGGCCTGGACAGAACCCTGACCTCAACACATCTGCTCTTGGGACTAAGTTGACAAAATTCCAAAAGCCACACTCTAAAATCTATCACAAAAATATGTTTGGTCTTATGTAGCTTTTACGCATTTATGTCAATTTTAGTAAAAATAAATGTAAATGTGAAAGTAAAAGTTATTGTACCATTTTCCATCATTTACTGGTTTTTGTTTTTGTTCAATTTATTTATTTACATTTGCTGATCTGTGATTTTATTTTGTTTTTTTTTCAGTATAGTAAAAAGCCTAAGGGCTGTTCGAGCAATAAAAGGAGATACAACGTTGGGACATTCCACAAGCAAATTTGGGTATGATGGTCGAGTGTCCATATACTTTTGCCAATATAGCATATACTGGAATAATGTAGGCAAAATTGTGAAAAGCTATTTGAACAGTGTAAGTGGCCCAGTGTAGTTACTCACTCACACTTACTCTTAATCTGTACAATTTACACAATACACAACATTTAATACATGGAGATGTTCTAAATGTTGACTAAAGAACTCAGTATGCTAGTATGATTCTGTATTGTGTAAACTGTACAGTTTTCAAATATAAAAATACAGATGATAAAAATATCTTACACTGTTAAGATCATCCTTTTGATCCATTATATCAAAATATATCCCATATATGAATGATAAGAAAGAAGTAATTAGATATTTATTTGTATGTGATGTAGGGCAGTTAGGTCAATGCTCTACATGTTTGGGGATTCAACCTGCAGTTTGAATCAACATCAAAGTTCATGAGCAATAGATAGTGGAGTCTAGGAGCAGAAGCAACTCTACACAGACAGCTGCAGACCGACTTGAACATAAATTCTTCTATGTGTAGTCAATCATATCTTCATCCAAGTGCAAACAAAATAAAAATGTTTAAGCAGTTTTTTCATTTTCATCCTCTTTGATTCACTCATGTAACTATCATGCGCATTCTGAAGCTGTGTATGATGACAAATAACGAGACAGATGTAGTTATTTTTCATAAATGCAACTGGTATTTAGTAATACAAACCTGAATCAATATAAAATGTAAGGGTTGAAACATACTTGCTGTTAAACCATGCCTTCATGTAATCAAGTAGCAATGTCATATGTCCTGTACATATTTTTTTCATACTTGCTTATAAATACTACCCATGTTACTGGAGGATTCCAGTAGGGGGCACACCGGAGAATTCAGTCAGACTTTGAGGAGCTTGGATTCCATACTGTCATTTAAGATTACTTATCTTCTGGCAGCTGTTTTGACACGCATACTTGTCATTGTGCAGCTGTAAAGACCCATCATAGAGGTGGGGACGACCTGGTCACACAACTTTTTCTCAAAAAATGCCCATTTTACATTTACTCTACATGTGCATATGGGCCCTTGCATGTTTGCATGTGCGAGTAGATGCGCCTCTGTCTATGCATGTATTTACGTATGTGTGTCATTTTAGCACTCTATTTAAATACTGTGCTTTTATGAAATCTTAATTTTTGGTTTAATTTACTACATGAGAGATTGTATATGGAAATGTTTAATGATTTATATTGATGAATGTTACATATATGCATTTTACAGTATAGATTATTTTTTAACCCCAAAGATAAAAGATTCATGTTATAAACGCTCTCGCGCTCTCTCACACACACAGAGAGAGAGAGAGAGAGAGAGAGAGAGAGAGAGAGAGAGAGAATCAAATAAGAACACCACTAAGCATTTCCTCCTGATCCTTGTTTCTACCTTATCTAATCAGGATCCATCATGTTTGACTGACATTCAGTGAGCTGCTGCACCCAGGGAGCTTAGAGACCTGAATAAAACAGTAGGACAGTTCTTCATATAGGAATTTTCATATGCAATCTCCCTGTGGTTAAGGGCCAACACCTCTTCTGCCTCCCTCTTGTACTCACTTCTATGAGTCTTTCAACTGTAATACACCCAGTATAAATATATTAAAATCGCATTGCCTGTCCATTTATACAGGTGTCAACTATGGACATGATTTCTAGCAAGCGCGGGTTCTCCTTATGCAGCCCCTCGAAATCGCAACATTATTATCAGAGCAAAATGTATTCACAATAGCAGAAGCCTGAGCGCCTTCTGGGCTTTGTAATATAATACTGACTGCTTTATCAAATTTAACAGTTTATTGGAAACAGCTTGTACACATGATTTAAGAAAGACGAAGGGAGGCAGGACCCGAGGACCTCTCTGTCTCTCTCCCTCTCTCTCTTCCTCTCTCTCTCTCTCTCTCTCTCTCGTTACTTCTTTGGCTTTCTTTCACTATTACGCCTTCTTGTTCTCCTTTATGTTTTTCCTTTTTTTGACTGTTTTCTGATTAGATGGTTAATTTTTAACAGAACAGAATGAAGTGACAGATGTGTGGCATGGATTACAGCTGTGCATAGGTTCTTTTTCAAAGCGGTAGTCTTTTCTGCCATTTTCATAATTTTCCGTCCACTTCCCAAAAACATATGAGTAAGGAGATTGGGTATTGTTTTTGCCCTAGATGTGAATGTGTATTTGAATGTGTGTGCATGTGATCATTCCTGTAATGATCTAGTGTCCCATCCAGAGTTTATTCCTGTGTCATACTAGGATCTGGTTGAAGGTTTTTTAAAAAAAAATTCATTTCATGCAGACTTTTGATTTGGATCTGAGTTGGATCTGGATGGCAGCTGCAGTGGATAGTATTCCCTCACCATAGCTTCTGTGTCCACAAATTGATCTGAGCTCAGGTTACTGTCTGAGCCGAGTTTCAGATTATTGTTTTGTATGTATGGTTCTCCTCCAAGTTCCTCAGTTTCCTCCCACTACTCAAAAACAAGCAAGATTCAAATCACTAAATTGCCCCTAGATGTGAATGAATTTGTAAACATATCTGTTTGTGTGTGTGTGTGTGTGTGTGTGTGTGTGTGTGTGTGTGTGTGTGTGTGTGTGTGTGTGTGTCTATTCACATAATAGAACAACTGTTTAAAATACTCCAGAAATAATATCAAAGATGATACAGTAACAATCATGAGTATAATTATGAACAACACATATATTAGAATGTTAGTGATTTTTTAAAAAAATAGTGATTTAACTCATTGATCTCTTGTTATATTATGCTCAATGAGATTGCAGAAAATATAAATATTCCTCTCACCAACCATTCTGATGTCACGAACAGCATATTTAAGCAATCCCATGTGTCTTTTGCTTCCTTTGATATCCTGTTCATCCAGGTATGCTCTACACTGAGGAGACATCACACTGGCAGCAATGTTCCTGAAACCAACAGGCGATGCAGGGAGCAGCCTTAGGTGTTGGCTCCTAAAGAGCAGTGTGACAGACTTTTTTTTCCCTATAGAGAGAGGCAAGACAGCAGAAGAAGCCTGCACCTTTGTGGTTTTCGTACTTCAGGATTATGGAAGTCTGTAAGTATTTCGAGTAAGCTGTGCCATTGTTACCTTTTTACAATGGTTATATGTGGTCATATCAATTGATAAAAAAAAAAAGAGTTAGAAGTGGAGCTAATATTAATTTTTATTGATAATTATGTTAAAAAATAAACAGAAAGATTACCTGATGATTACCTGATGATTTGTTATACAGATGAAAGTGTGACCTGGCAACTGTTAGCTTCTGTTCTACAGATTATTTTCATATGCAATATGTTGTGGTGGATTTTGCAACTTATCTAAGAGAAACAAGTCTGTGAAAATAGATGAAGACGGTAATACCAAAGTTAATTTACGGAATCCTTTATTTGTTTTGATAATGTGATTTCCTCAGTCGGTGTACAAATATGCAACTCCTCCTTGAATTTATTGCAATTGCTAACGATTGCATTGGTTCATTCAGTGCTTCTGTTACAAATGAGACAACACTATGGAATATGCTGTATGCTTTACAGTTCATAAAATGACGTGCAGGTAACATTAACTACTCCTGACATTTCAAGCTTTCTAATTAACAGTTAACTAACTGTTCCAGAGCTGAATCCCAAGTAGTGTGAAATGGAAAGCTAGTGTGCTATGTAGATGGTGATTCCCTTTTTCCACACACCAAGTAGTGTTCTTGATCAGGAGTCAGAGAGGGGTTTGGGATTCAACCTTGTGTTAGAAGCTAGTTAGCATTGTGAAAAACTTAATTTGTTCAGAAGCAATTCAAGAACAGCTTTGAAACAATTACTAAGGAGACAAAGTGTTGTATAACAGGACATAACATAACTTTCTTGCTGTAAGTGTTGAAAAATGACTGGTTTTGTCTGTGTGTTTTGACTGGTTTTGTCTGTGTGTTTTGACTGGTTTTGTCTGTGTGTTTTGGCACTGGCATCCGGCAACTAATATGATTTTGTGACGTCAGGTGCAAAAAGGTCTATACTTGTTTATCAGTACTTATGCACCTGTTCTTTTGACCTGTCAAAAAACTCACTGAGAAGATAAGAAGAATAAACCTTGAGAATACATAGACTTAAAAAGAAACAGTTCCACATTTGGGTCATATCAGGTAGTGTTATATAAATCAAATATATCTGCATGCTATAAGGTTAAAACTGCAATTACATAACAGGAAAGGGGTTTTAGTCCATTTTCACTAATGTAGACTCAACTTAACAAGTCACTCAACAAGTCACTCATCGTCTATACTGCTTCATCCTGTATTCAGCATCCTGGGGGCCTTGAGCCAATTCTAGGAGGCTTAGAATTCTCACTCACACACTCATTCACACATTATGGGCAATTTGGGAATGCCAATTAGCCTAATCTGCATGTGTTTGGACTGTTGGAGGAAACCGGAGTACCCAGAGGAACCCCACCAAGCACAGGGAGAACATGCAAACACCATGCACACAGAGATGGGAATCGAGCCTGGCAGAGAATCGAACCCAGACACTGGAGGCGCAAGGCGACAATGCTAACCACTACACCACCGTGCAGGAGATTTCAGTCCCACAGCAACGACAGTAACAATCCATCACAGAAAAACTACCCTCTTCAGTCGGGTCCAAGACCATCTTCATGGTCACCGAGCGAAACTATCCTTAGCCACCACACGCATCCCCAAGCAGACCACACAGGGCCATCCTCAGAAGCAGCTAGAGTCCTCTATGTGATAAGAACTCCAACCAGAAGAAGGGCTACAGGAAGGGCTCCATAAGGGATCAGGATCACTGGTAACTCAGGAGTGCCCTGTATAGTAACACTAACCCCCCCCCCAAACACACACACACATACACACACACTGCTTTGCAACAGATATGCATGTATTCCCTATTATATAATCCTACTACAATATATACAAAATGTTTGTCTTTGGGAAGAAAAAATATTAAGGACTAAAACTTAGTTTTATTCATTCATTCATCTTCAGTAACCTCTTTATCCACTGCATCTGGGTCCAATTATAGGAATTCTGACCATAAGACAGGAATACACTTTGTATGAGAACCCAACCCATTGCAGGACTTCAATATTCCTACTTTCATACTTTGGAAGAGCGGGATGTAGGGGCATGCTAAAACAGAAACAGCATCCCAAGCTCATGATTGCCTCTGAGCTATAAGGCAGCAACCTTACCTACTGTGCCACTAATCCTGCCTTTGGCTTGTTTTAGTTTATGGATAACTCTTTGGTTGCTAATGGACCAGATGTAATATATCACAAATATGAGAGATTGATCAAATGTTTGTCCATTCTTCATACAAGTCAGATAAAGATACAGAAGCATCAAGCAGCACTGAGTAACACTCCTGGGGGAAAATAAGGGAAATACCAGCTTTTGTTCATGGCTGACCATGGTTGCCAGCCTGAGATGGTGAAGACTGAGTTTGCATTGCAATAAGAATGTGTGTGTGTTTGTGTGTGTGTGTGTGTGTGTGTGTGTGTGTGTGTGTGTGTGTGTGTGTGTGTGTGTGTGTGTGTGTGAGAGAGAGAGAGAGAGAGAGAGAGAGAGAGAGAGATACCCTGGCAGTGTGATGAACAGTAGGCTGAAGTGCTGGAAGGCATGGCGTTTATCATGCAGGTTTAGCATGCACATGTGGAAATGAACGACTCTGTTATCTGCATAGGCTGGCTGAGCTTAGTTTTGTGTAAGGTCATTTATTGTGCATAAGTGGCAGGCTGACAGGAGCTGCAAGTCAGTGATATATCGACTTCTGTCTTTCACCTGAACAGCTATGGGCCAGTGTTCAGCCCATTCCCAAACCTCTCCACAACTCCTCTGTATTTTCTTATGTAGGGAAAATTAGTGACTCTTTTAGTGCTAATGTTTTTTTTTTATTTGCAGAAAATTGCATTAAGATGTGCACAGTCTATTTACTTCTACATATAAATGTTATAACTTTTCTTTTTTAAAAGAAAAAAAGAAAAAGAAAGGATGAAAAAAACTGTTAACTGTCAATCCATGTTAAACATAGAGCAATGAAATGTTACATCCAGGCAAACCGACACATAAGCCATTAAGATGCACACCCCACTGACCATGATTATAGAAAACATCACTTCTAGTAAAACAAAGTCTTTTACTACAACCGGTGAAATTGGCTTTCATCTGTGTAAAATAATCCAAACTTATCTGTGGATATTTTCTCTTAAAAGTGATATTAACATGTCAGAGAGCAAAATTTGTCTTTTGTAATGAATAATTCAATATCTAAGTATTGAATCTTCTCTCTCTCTCTCTCTCTCTCTCTCCCCCCTTTCTCTCAGTTTAATGCTTACAAATTCGAAAGTCATGTTTAAATATTTTAAAATTATAATTTAAGTTCATGAATGTTGACTGTCTCTTTCAGGTAATGTATTTGTCCAAATTATTACAGTAGATCTACGATTCAGCTGTGTCCAAAGAGAGCAGGTACAGTAGACCCCCAGGAAATAAAATTTTAATTAATAAACAAATAAACAACCAATGAGAATTCATATATATATATTAGATTGACTACAAAGGTAGATAAATTATTATTCTCCAAAATAATGAATAATAATTTATTAATGGTGCCACATAATGTTTCAGCAACATAAAATGTGTTTAAACAGTAATTAAAAGTGTGTGTGTGTGTGTGTGTGTGTGTGTGTGTGTGTGTGTGTGTGTGTGTGTGTGTGTGTGTGTGTGTGTGT
>JAOVVA010000027.1:10017621-10041341 GCA_028565275.1 Leiocassis micropogon | reverse complement strand
TGTGTCTGTGTGTGTGTGTGTGTGTGTGTGTGTGTGTGTGTGTGTGTGTGTGTGTGTGTGTGTGTGTGTGTCTGTGTCTTTGTGTCTGTGTGTGTGTGTGTGTGTGTGTGTCAGATAGAGAGAGTGAGTGAAAGACTATGTGCACATGGGTGTATAAAAGACCATTAGCGATATTCAATAGCTCATCTATCATACAGGCGTTAGAAGTGGTACACCACAAACTATTAATCATGGCAGTCTCAGCATATTGGATTCCAATGAAGCAGCTCAACAACCTGAACTTAGGCTTCAAAGAGCTGCTTCACCTAAGCCTGTCAGAGCAGCCACTCCTCTTACTCTCATACTATAATTACACATTCCTACCACAAGATGTTCATGAGAAAAATAAAGTTAAAACCTATTAGAAAGAAAACCAATTTGTAAACATTATGTCTCAACAGAAAATAACCAAAAAATAAAAGTCTTGCTTTTTATTATTATTTGCACTCATTTTGGAGTCTAAAACTATATAATTTATAGAATTTGAAACATATTAGAATAGAAAGGATATCAAGTGAATCATAAAAAAATATTTAAACATTGTTTATTTGATCTCAAATATTCACAATAAAAACAGTGTTTAACGTTTCTCTTAGTGCTCATTCTTAAAGAAACAGACAGACAGACAGACAGACAGACAGACAGACAGACAGACAGATAGATAGATAGATAGATAGATAGATAGATAGATAGATAGATAGATAGATAGATAGATAGATAGATAGATACTGTAGATAGATATAGTACTTTAATAATCCCAAAGAGAAATTGTTTAGGAAATCGTTACAGCAGCCTGTTCACATACTGTATTATATAACAAGTAAACAATAAGCAAGATAGCAGTGAGGAAAATGTAAAGTTATTTTATTGTATTTTATTTTTTTAGTTTAATTATTTGGGTTATTAATTATTTAATAATACCCCACACCTTATTCCATTTCTGGTTAATTTTATTATATAATTTTTTTTCTTTTTGTGTTGTGTGTGATGTTGTCCCTGGAAGCTTATGTTACCAAAACAAATTTCTCATATGTGCAAACGTACTTGTCAATAAAGCTCTTTCTGAATCTGTGCTTAGGAAAGTAAAAAAGAAAAAAAGTTTTTTAGAAAAACACTAATAAAATCAATTGAGTATCTGTGTTACTTGAAATATTGTTTATCTGGATTAGTCTGAACAGTAAGTTGTGAAATTTGTGTAAGCAAACAGTATTTTTTGATGAAAAATGTCTACCTTTTATTGATAATTAAATGTACTGTCAGTAGAACAATTTTAAACTTTGAATAAAAGAATAAAATAAAAGTGTGACGGAATCAGTTTCTTAAAATAAAATGGACTATTAAAAAACAGGACTATTTAAAAAAATATTTTCACTTAATATGTGAACACTGGATATATTTTATTGCAGTAAAGAGACTGCTGTGTTAATTAAAGTGTAATAAATTGTCAATTTAGCATAGTTATGTGTATCAGCTTTCAGTAGCAGCATGTATGGTTTTTAATTAAATTGCTTGCTGTTTATTGTCCAATAAGTTTATATAAAATCATGCTGAATTTGTTCTTAATTGATTGTGTACTGTATAAAAAAGATGTTACCACGCAAAATATGTTACACATGTGAATTATATGTGAATAATTGCATTAAAATTATTACAAATGTTACTTCTTGGGTCACAAGACCACATGACACAATAACAATGGGTAATGAGAACATATTTCTTTGAGGTTTTATTATTATTGCATTATCACAGAAAATCATTCATATTAAACAGTTAAATAGTGTTTTGTCAAAATTAGTGAGTATACTTTTTAGCTGTAACTGGCATCTGGTTTCAGTTTCAGAGTGGAATTGTTTTTGACAAAATGAGCTGGAAAAGAAGTGAACTTCACTTCTTCAAAATCATAATGCAACTGAATTCAAATGTCTCTGAAACCCTCACCAAGTCAGTGAGAGCTAAAGGACTACTGGGATTTTTCAGTGTCGGAGATAATAATGTTTTTTCTGCTGTTTAGCACTGCAGACTACTATAAGCTCAGACACAGCTGCATAGCTTCAGAGTGCAGCAGTAAGGTAGCAGTGCACTTTATTAGATTTAATTTACACAAAAGTGGTTAGGACATGTATTTACAGGCTGTAATATTTTGAATATTTGTCCTGTTCAAGACTGTGTGTGAGTCAGTAGAAGAGCTTTCTACACTGATGCCCCACCATGCAGAAGACTTTAAAATACTGTCTGTGTAAAATGTAAAATTTATGAATTCCCCCTACACCCTGCTTGATTTATGTGAAATAATAATACACTATTTAATGCTTAAACATGGCTGCGAGCAATCCACGGCTATCAAGATGTACAACAGAGTAATGGCTAGGGAAGACAAATCACCTCACGGACTGAGGATGCTTGTTTAAGGTTGCTTGGCAGATATATTAAACTATATGTAATTTTACACTCCATGCCAATGTGGAAAGACAGAGTGATAGCAGGAGAGCAAGAGAGAGGGAGAGAGAGAGAGAGAGAGAGAGAGAAGGAGAGAGAGAGAGAGAATATAAATGCACATATGTTAGACTTTTTTTTAAATGCCGGAGGTAAAATAAATCATTACCTGTGATTATATTACCAGTTCTTCCTTCAAATAACTAATCAATGAAAATTGGATGGTTACTCTGAGACAGTTTCTATAATAAAATTATGTGATTTACAGGAAGCTCTTTGGAATTTGGTTCATCTCTGGTATGCATGGCAAAACTTTGAAAGGTTAAGGCCTTCCAGATTCGATCAATTTCCTTTTGGCGGATGTCTCTGGTACTTAACCAACTAAGAACAATTTAGTCAAAAGTGTTTTCTCAAGCAACTTACCTGAGAAGCAACAACTGCAGTGGTTTTAGTTTTCTGGGGTGATTGTTATTACAGAGACATGCAATCTGAAATTTGTTCCAGCAATGAAATCTCAGAAAGTCAAGTTAGGAACTTGAATATGGCTTTTCATGCATGTTGAGCTGTGAAGCCATGACAGCCACATTTAATTAAAACTCATTAGTGTCAAGAATCTGAGAGGCAAGCAATGGCTCTGTTCATTTAACAATCTGTGAAATATTTCATAAAACCTCAGCAAGGTAAACAAACAGAGTAATAACCAGCGCAAATAAAGCTGCCGTGTGGCCACCTGCTATGCTAAATTATAATGCACGCTGGTTACAGGCCAGGAATTCATGAATCCCACCCAAGACATCTCTTGTTCTTTTTTCCTCTCCTGCACTTCTTGCCCCTACCTGCCTGTGCCAAGAAAAACACCTCTTCTAAATCTGGTGATTCATATGCAATAACAGCTCCGGTGAAGCACAGGTGTTGAATTCTTTTTGGCATGCCATAAAACATTATATGCATGATTTGTGCAGCCACTGAGCTCTGTAATTTCATTTTCTTTCTTTCATTTCGCCTTCCTGACCACATGATCCGTTTCACTCCTTTTATGAGAAGAGAGGCCCTCAGAGAGGATTTGAGGTGTGCCATTGGCCCCCCAGAGATCCGCCCCACACTATCATGCAAACTGTGGAGATGACTGGTACCCAAATGTACCCCCCCCCCCCACCACCACCACCAACATCATCTCACCCCCTACCCAATGCCAACACAGTGCCAATCATTCAAACCCACATTAAAGATTTCTGACATCATGCAGCTGTGCTTTTTCTCTGTCACCCCAGGGCAGAGAAAAACTAACTGCCTGTGGGGCGTTTTAGAATGTGTCATTACGTGAGGTGATCTCTGGAACCTGCTTCCCACATGAACTTCATTTATATTTGAATAAAGAAAAATAAAGTAACATTTGTTATAGTTTTATATTTGTAAAAAAAAAAAAAAAAAAAAAGTTGTTTTAAATTAATTTAAAGGAATGTCAGGCATATTTAAACTCTTATAAACTACATCATCAGGTTAAAAAATAAATGATAGATCACATCAGTTACATGCAGATTGTTAAAATGATATTAAAAATGTAAGAATTGTAAAAGACAATGAATAAATCACATTCCCTTCTTTTCCTGCATTAGCCCCTTAAAATAAAGCATCTGATCCGTTAATTCCTTCCAGATGTGTGTTTAATATGTACTGTATGTATATAATATAAAACTATTTTCAGACATCCAACTCGTTACTGTAATCACTCTAGTAAATGACCTGATAAAGATGAAGATAATTAATCACAGTCCACACATTCAATTGCATGGCCAGTTGCCTACACCACTTAACACACTCAAATGGGGGTATGCTTCCCTCTCCTGGCTGCACTGAAAACATAAATAAATCAAAAGAGTCTAAAGAGCTGCTGAAGCTTAGGTACATCATGTATTTCTCCTTGTTTCATATAGGATGTAGTACAAATTAGTGTGTATTATAAACCATATAAGTTGTGTATTATACAACAGAAAGCATGAAAAGAAAAATGTCAATGTGCGATATAATAGAAAGTGAACAGGCAAGCTTTAAAATGTAAGTATAAAAGAATAGAACAATATACACCACAGAGAAATCTGAAGCTAAAAATGAAAGGAAACCAAATTTTGTCAAACTATTCAGCACACATGTCCTCATTACTGCTCATCACTGAATGTTTTATTGTTTTGATTATTTTTTATTTTTTTTGCTTCATGCCACTTCATGTTCCTTAAAATTGTAATGAAAATATACAGTACTGCACAGGACAAATTTGAAGCATTTGCATTGAAGTGTGCATAGAGTTTGAATGTTCTCGCCATGCTTAGTGGGTTTCCTCTGGGTCCTCTGCTTTCCCTTCACAGTCCAAAGACATGCAGATTAGGCTAAATGAGATCCCAAATTGCCCGTAATGTGTGAACGCATGTGTGAATGTTGACCAGAGGTCCTACCACAGTTGTAAAAATGGGAATAAATATAATGGTCACCACTGGTCTTTATGGTCCCTAGTTGCACTACAGAGGTTCCTAGATGGATGAATGGAAATGTGAATATGGGTGAATGAGTTAGTGTAAACTTTCAAAATGACATTTTCATGTCTCATTCAATAATAAACCAAAAGCATTGACTTAGTACAAGTTTTAATATTTTATTATCCACTTTTTGTTAAAAATCTTAAAAATTACACAAATTCTGATCCAATTAGAAAGTTGACGCAGTAATCCAGTGCAATAATTTTTTTTATTAACATTCGACAAAATTGCAACACCAGATATCTCATGACTACACAAATGTTCTATATGACTTCAGAAATGTCCGAAACCTTGACGGAGTGTTGTGTGAGATGTGCTGTCATCCTTTCTTTTAATCAAAATGATATAAAATATACATTAGGTCAAGAGAGTCCATCTGAGAGAAAGCTCGTATATAAACAAGGCCAAGCTTTCCTGCTCAAGTGAGTTCAGGCCTCAAATAGCAGAGAGAGAGAGAGAGAGAGAGAGAGAGAGAGAGAGAGAGAGAAAAAGTCGAGGGGGTGGGTGCAGTCTCGCAGATCAAAGAAAATAACATGAGGGAGGATATGAGCTCTTAGAGGAGTAATATAGCAAAGATACCATCTGTTTTCATGCAGCAGGAAAAGGACAACAGAAACGGCCTTTTAGCCTGGGATAACAGCACCCACAAATGCCTTATTAAGGAAGCCCCAATTTAATATGAGATTGGCCAACATTAAAGGGAGCCTCTGGAGAAGATCCCTCCCCTTGATATTAGGAGACATAACCTTTATATGACAAATAAATTTGAAGATTATTTCTTGAAAGGGCTGTCAGTGTAATTTTTCCTCTGGTATTTTCAATTTTGAAGGTGGGACTATGATTTTGAAAGAGAAAAAGAGAGAAAGAGCACAAAGAACTATGGGCCAATTTCACTACTAATGCAAAATAAACTTGGCTCCGGGAAAAGTCCTTATGCTGATGATGTGCTTTAAAGAGTATAAGAGTCTGCTTTGTAGGATATGTATATTGGAACGTGGTTAGCTAATTATGATAAACAGTGTACTCATACAATTCATATAATGAGTTGCAGAACTTCGCAGCCCCTTAAAAGTCATCTGATTTATCTGGTTACAAATGACACACAAATTGTTGACACACACCAAGCATGTATTTTTATTTCAAACCAATACGCTCCTTTAAAAAATCTTAAATGTATTACTGTCACAGATCATAAAAACAATGATTGAAAAATACTGCATGCTAGACATTCAACCATCACAGGTAGTAGTTACACCACTTTTTTCCCATTCATCCATCTAGTAGTTACACCACATTTTTCTGCAGTAAAAGCTTTACGTCTGTTTGGGGATAAATTCCTACCAGCTTATTTAGGTTATCCAGGTTATTCAGGTTTGTTGGAAATTGTGGAAACAGTGCCACAGATTTTTTTATGGGATTTTAATCTGGGTTTTGACTTGTCCACTGTAACACTTTGGTGTTGCTTGGGCCTTGTATCTTCTCCTTTTTTTGTTTTTATGATCTCTCTATGTTTTCCCTGTGTATGTGTTTGTCCTCATAAGCTGAGCTTTAGTCGAAATTGAAGCAAGAATGTTTTATTTCCATGAATTTTGCTCCATCCATTCTCCCTTCAATTTTGGAAAAAAACAAAACAGATTCTGAGGATGAAAAGCATCCCCAGAGCATGATACAGCTATCATCATATTTCACTGAAGGGATGATGTTAATTTAGCTATGGCCTGCATTAAGTGTGCACCATGCCCAATTATTTACAGACATGCAAGAGGTAAATACCCACCCACACTTTTATTATAAAAGGCATGCACCACGGCGGCATGGTGGCTTAGTGGTTAGCACTGTAGCTTTGCACCTTCGGGGTTGAGGGCTTGAATATTGCCTTTGGTCTGTGTGGAGTTTGCATGGTCTTCCCATGCCCTCCAGGTTCCTTCCAGGTACACCGGTTTCCTCTTATAATACAAATACATGTTGTAAGATACAATAGCTACAAACCCTGAAATACTTATTTCTACCATTAACAGACCTATAGTACAGCTTAAAGAATATTTAGCAATGTCTAGATTCAATAACAAATCATGATTTTCCCATTTAAACTACTAGAATAAAGCAGATACATAACCAGAAATGTTGTTTTTATGTGGCTTTTTAATTCTGGCATTCTTTCGGCAGCGACACATCCCTTGTGACTGTACAGATATGGAGATATGAATTCTAATCAGATCCCTTCACATAATCAGTGGACCGTTCATCCATCCCAGGAGATTTAGAGTTCTGCCTTATTCACCATGCAACAGGCCTTATTGGATCCAGACTGACCTGCTTCTGAAGCCCTTGTATTTCCCTCCCCATTAAATGTTTTATTTATCAGGACCATGTGTTCAGCTGCACTGCCATTACAAGAATGCGTACCTTTCTGAATAATCAATAAATATTCATTTCATTATTTACTATCTCATATGATAGGGGGCAGAAAAAAGGTAAAATGTTCCACAAATTCATTGCTGTTGATAAATCAGCTAGCTTTCAAAGTTAGGTAGGAAAAGTGCTGTGTGCATATAAACAGCTCTGTGCATTGCTGAATACTATTAGTAGGCCATAAATATGGTACAGGTGTCTCTCTGGGACTATGATTCATTGAACATGCTGGCCAAGAAAGAACAGTAAATTCCCCCATATTAATTAACCCCCTGCATTCTGGGCATTTCAAGGCCTGTATCTCAGTGACCCCGTAAACATCCGGCTGACGAGGTTGTCCGTGGCAGGGCACAAAGAGTGACAGCTCTCATTGAATGGAATGAGTTATTAAGAGTATTTTTTGGATAGATGGAAAAATTGTAGCCAGGGCTATTTAGTGTCATAAAGCTGGGCCATAGTGGCAGACAGGCTCAGCGGGACAGGAGGCAATACCACTCCAATCAAATCTGAGATGGATGAGGGATGAGGCTGTCCACTCTGAATTTTTATATTGGGAAAGGGGCTGGGAGGGAATAATGCCATCCGTGAGTGAATTAACCTCTCGCCAAGGATGGAGCAGACTCCTGTCATCTACCGTGGATGTAAGTGGAAATGAATGGCCAGATAGAGAGACCTTCTGCCTTACACTGGTAATCGGTCACTATTAGGGGATCAGGCCTTATATGTCAGCCTTCAATCAGTAAAATCTGCAACAGAGACACTATGGTCTATACGTTTCTTTACGTGGCTCAGGAAAAAGGATAAGACAAAAGAGCTTTGCACATTGACATCAGTCAAGGTGGACTGGACAAACAGGTTTTACAGAGCTCATTTCATTTTTGAGCACATATGCAACAGAGTCCAATCTGAAGATGTGTAGGAACATCATAACATAGGAGAAAGGGTTCAATGGAATCACCTGAGAAAATAATAGAGGTATGGAAATAAGCATGGCAACACAATCTTAGACTAAGTTAGTTTTTATAGCAGTAAGGAAAGATGTACAGTAACAGTAAGGTGGTTTATAATCTCATGAGATGATCTTCTATTTCCGCGTTTACCCCGGGTTTTCGGATTCGGTACTGAATGTTAATAAAAAAAAAAGCGTGTGTTCGTTAAGTAACATTTGAGTATAACATTGAAATGTAACTTTGTGGTCATTAGAACACACCCCGAGGTTAAGCAGCATGAGCATGAGCGTGGTACGTCAACGATCTGAGTTCCGCCTTTACAGGAAGTTGTTGGCTTGCGACTGCGCATGCGTACATCGCTGCCGGGACGTTGCTGTAGCAGGAAGAGAACTGCGTTTAGCACAAAGTCGGTGTTCATGTGCTATGGAGATGAAGATCTAAAACATGAAATATTACAGCAAGACTGTAGAATGAATGACGAGAATTTGCGTTGGTGACTAAACCGGTGTGAAAACGGCAGCGACAGAGCTAACCTGCTGCTTTTTACCCCGGAAGTTTGATGTATCCTTATAGCCAGTTAGCCTCGAGCTTGCTTCACTGCTTCTGCTAAATGTTTCTTTTGACATATGATGAGGTGGCACGCGCATCAGCTTTGCGTAGCGTCACCCACCCAATACCGAGCTGTCTCTTCGGGATTTTGGTGAATGAATAACCTGATGATGTTTGGACATTGTAGTTAGTGGTCATGGCTGGCTTTCCAGCTTCTTTAACAGGCCACTTGATAATCTGCGAGCAGAGGCGCGTTTCAGTCCTCTGATGCTTTTCCACGAGTCGACACGAATTTGCCAACTGTCTTTAGTTCAGGTAAGCTTCAATTTCCAGCCAGCCAGAGAGAGCGGTTTTGAATACCATTACAGAAATAAAGCCAGCCCTCACACAAGTCCAAGCCAATCCGAAATCTACTAGTGTGTATAGCTCAGATCGAGCTAATTGGTTTAGATGACATGGGACATTTGACACCATATGACAGAGAATTTGATTAAATTCACCTAATAGATTTCAGTACACTGATTTTTTTTTAAATGTAATATGAGTAATAGTAAGTCACCACATGGAAATCCTAATTAATTACTTCATTGATACTTTTGGTCCGTGTGAGTTGCTCTTCTTTAGTTGAACCTGTCTAATCAGAGCAGGAGTAGAGAGAAAAAAAAAAGTTTGCATTACCGTATTGCACATGGCCAGTGGTACCTGAAACCACCATATTTCCACAGCACGTTCATATAGCGCAATGTTCGTTCAGTCTCTTATATTTTAGCTATCATTTAGATTATTACATGTTTTGCCCACATCGCAAATGACCCCAAAACAATAATGTAGTCCTTTGTATATTAAGGACATGTCATGATGTTGATGATATCATTTGTAAATCCACAGGAGGCTACAGACACAATGAGTTCCAAATTCAGCTTAATCAACTATAACTCCCGAAAGCACATCTCCATTTCAATACCCTCCTCCACGGAGGCGATGTCCCCGCACATCAAATCCATAGAGGAGCTCAGAGTTTTAGGGGTGAACCTGAGCGGTTTCAACACTCCCACACAGTTCTTCATCTGCGTGACCGGGGTGTTTGTCTTTTACCTCATCTATGGCTACCTTCAGGTACAAATTTCTGTACATCCACCAGCACTTGTATAAATGTCTGTTTTTTTCCACATTAATTTATAATAAATGGAGCATATCTCTTACTTGTAAGATGTTCACAAAATTCATTTTTATGTATATAGGGATGCTGGTACACACATTTTTATTTCACATATGAACACAGGATACACATGACCTTAAGCAATACCAAGGAGTCTCTTTTGTTATAGCATGCATAGAGCAAGTTTTAATTCTGTCTAAGTAGTGCCAGTACACAAGGAACAAAATTATTATTACACCTGCATAATTTCACCTGTGGTTGGCCATGGACAATTACATATAGTAAAACTACCAAGTTTCCATATGTGGTAAACAACTTCATGGTTATGTGTGTACAATCTATTGTGCCAGTTACATAAAAAAAAAAAAAAAAAAACTTGAATTATGTTAAATCCCTTATTATTGTTTTTTATTCTGATGCGCTGTTTGCAAATAAAATGTATTACAGTCTGAGCGATATGAATGGATGTAAGACATGCATTGTTATTCAGCTCATGGCTGGTTGGGAAGTGCCAGACCTGTCTCCAAATTTCAGTAGAAACAGCCTGTGGCAAAAATCCTAGAGTAGAAAGGACTTGAATGTACACCGGGATGCTACTACTGCATTTTGTTGGCCTCCCTGAAAAAAGAGGTTTGTTGCTGGCAGGGATGAGCTAAAATTGCACTTGGCAATTGAAATCGCTCATCATTCTCAGCAAAGAGGTTCCTAAACATCCTAAAGCACTACAAAGCTCAGTGTGCCAGATCTTCAAGCAAGGTGATGTCAGCAATTGCCTGTATCATTCAAGTCCGTCTTTATATCTTTTTTGATTTTACATCACGTGTTGGTTATTTGTTGTGAGGAGTCAATTATTCCGACATAACATTATCAAAGAAAATCTCAGCATGTCAACTACAACTTCTTACCTTACTTTGTCGTTTATAATCTCCAACTGTACAGTTTCAATAATTGTTCCCATGATGGCCTTAGTCTCCTGTCCACCTCAAGGTCTGATGAGGTGTAAACTCTAGAAAGTGTTGTGTGAAAATCCAAGGAAATCTCCAGGAACTACTTCAACCAGCCCATCTTGCAGGAGGGACTTAGTGTTTGATGTGAATGTACAATAAATTTTGAACATAAACTAGATTTTGAGATTGTACATTGAACTGTAACAGTATAATATTGTGCTGATGGATAATTAGTGTATTGAGTTGCTAGTGAGTGCTGGGCTCCAGACAAAAATAAATCTTTAGGAGCTTTTGACTTCTAACACCAGAGGAGCCAAATCTAATTTTTTGTTTTTTTTAATCAAATTTTTGTTCCTTCTTGTCAATAAATCAAATTACATTTATTTATGTACATGTTTTATTAGGATTACATTTTGTATGGGGTTTTATTTAAATATGTTCGGAATTTCTACAGTAGCAGCGACAATGTACTCTGGTGACACAATCACCTAGGATGTGCAGGGCCTTCTTGTTTTCCTAAGGATTTTTTTCCCCATCATTTTGGGCTTTTTGGGGTTTGTGACATGCTCAAAAACTCATGAAAGTTGGAAGACAGGTTGAAATCTGCTGCCGTTAGGATGCTTGAGAGTCTGGGCCCCGGGACTTTGCTGCATAGCTCATACAACAACTTTCACGTTGCCTGTCATGGGCTCAACTGAACAGGACGTCAGTTATTTTGCGTCATTTGTTGACACACCCACACTAACACTCACACACACGCACACAACTGGGGCTTAAATGATTGAGATCAGACATTTTTAGCATTATACTAAGATAGACCAAGTAAACAGTGAGCAAGTTGTGCGCTGCACCCGGGCAGCAATGGCTTTTTGGAGGTCTTAGCATGCTCAAAAAATACACAGGTTGCGTAGTGCACCTAGGAGGCGATGGAGCAGGGTGCTTGGGCCCGCTCATCGTTGCTTGCAACTATATTATTATTATTATTAGGTAATATGTCTGATGCTGGTGATGGGTTATTATGTTCTGAATGGAGGAATTTTGTGGTGGGAAGTGGCATTCCCTTAAAAGGGAGCAGGGAGGAGGGCAACTATGGAACAGAATGCAGCAATGACTAAAGTTAGTTATACAGCAAGCTGGTAGACAATTAAGCTATGTCATGCGTGATGATGAGCATGGCCCCTGGTTTCAAATGCTGGCAAGATTTAAAAAGGGAAAAAAATGAAATACTTAATGTCATCAGTACATTTAACACTGATCAGAAAATACCTATACACTCTGCAAAAAGACTCATTGTCAGTTTGCAATAACTGACAATGAGTCTTTTCGATCACTGTGGAGGAATTTTGGCCCACACTTCTTTGCTGAATTGTTTTAGTTAAGTCACATTGGAGGGTTTTTGAGCATGAACAGTCTGTCTGACTGTGGTCATGTCACAGTTTCTCCATCTGATTCAAGTTCAGACTTTGACTATGCCACTCCAAAACCTTAACTTATATATTTAATATATAAGTATATATACTTGTATATTTATATTATTTGAGCCATTCAGAGGTGGACATGCTGGTGTGTGTTCCTGCTGCATAATCCAAGTACACTTAAGGTTGAGGTTACAAGCTGATGGCTGGAATTCAGGATTTTCTGGTAGATCACAGCATTATGAACATTGTAGTGTTGTACAATGTCAATGCAAAAGAACACATCACACGCATCTGACTCATGGTTCCATCAGTTGTCCAGTTCCTGAAGCTGCTAAGCAGCCTGAGACCATCACACTACCACCACCATGTTTGACTGTTGATATGCTGTTTTTTTGTGTTAGTTTTATGCCATATACAAACTTTTTCTCATTAGTCCACAGAATATTTGCCCAAAATTCTTAATCAAGATAATCAAGATTGTTTCAAGATATTTTTTGTCAAATATGAGACCAGCATTTGTGTGGAACTCTCCCATGGATGCCATTTTTGCCCAGACTTTCTTATTAGCTCCTGGGTGAGGTGTTGTGTCCTTGGAGTAGTTTTGGTAGGCTGGCGACTCCTGAGAAGGTTCACCACTGTTCCAAGTTTTCACCATTTGTGGATAATGTCCACACCATGGTCTGCTGGAGTCCCAAAGGCTTAGAAATGGCTTTGTAACCCTTTCCAAACTTGTTCTTGAATTTCTTGATTTGTTTATCTTTTAGCGTACTTCACTTTGTCAGACAGGTTCTATTTAAGTCATTGCTTAATTCAACAGGTCTGGCATTAACCAGGCCTTGGTGTGGCAAGTGAAATTTAACTCAGCTTTTCAAAAAATATGGTTAATCACAGTTAATTCATGGTTAGGGAATGGGGGCAAGTCTTTGCAATATACAATGTTGTGAAAATTTTTTTTAACCTGCTTCTGCAAGGTCAAAAAATGGCATCATGTTTAATTTTGCATTTCCACTAGTATAACCTCATGAAGAGTTTATATAAAGTTTATAAATTATGTTCTCCAAGAAAATGATTATATCTGCTGCCAAAATATTAAAACCCCAAAGTAAGATGCACCAGATCCATATATGGTTTATAATTACGACTTATAATTTCTTTACATTTCTGTCTCTTCTATTTTCAGGAGCTGATTTTCTCAGTAGAGGGTTTTAAACCCTTTGGCTGGTACCTTACCCTGGTCCAGTTTGGGTTCTATTCCATGTTTGGCCTGGTAGAGCTGCAGCTTACTCAGGACAAGAGAAGGAGGTAGGAAATGAAAATGCAACCTGACGGAAGGATGAAATGGTCCTCACAAACAAATATGCTAATGCAAATAATGACTCACAAAAATTCTGTAGATACTATTGAATAAGGGGAGAGGCCAATATTTAAATTTCAATTTGTCTGGCCTCTTTGACAATCTTTTAATTACATTTAGGTTTGTCTGCAAATTTGCAGTAAGTGTCATACCCCATCTCAGAAACCTTAGATATTTTCACACACCAGTTTCTGATACGAAAGAAGCAGGAACGTGACCAATTAGGTGAGAGGTTTTTTAGGCTTGCTGATATTTTTATTGCACATTGCAAACAAACACCCAGTAATGGTCTAGAGATATTGGCACGGTGGTATAGTTCTTAGTATCGTGGCCTCGCACCTCCAGGGTCAGGGTTCGAGTCCCACCTTGGGTCTGTGTGTGCCTGTGCATGTTCTCCCCATGCTTGGGCTGTTTCCTCCAGATACTCTAGTTTCTTTCAACTGTCTAAAGATAGGTTGGGTAATCAGATTTCTAAATTGCCCGTAGTGTGTGAGGAAGCGTGTGTGCTTGTGGGCCATGTGATGGATTGGCACCCCATCTAGGTTCCAGGCTTCTTGCTACCCTGAACTGGATAAGCACTATAGAGAGTAAGTGAATGAGAGAAAGAGAGAGAGAGAGAGAGAGTCCAGCTTGCCTTTGTGTTAATACTAAGATTAATTAATTCATAGGGAATTCATGAATACACAGATTGGACATAACATTAAATAACAGAGGTGAAGTGAATAAAATAGATTATATTGTTAATATGGCATTGGTGTCCAAGGCTTATTAATAAACATGGGGAGCTGGTCTGGTCTGACAGGAGCGCTACGGTAAAGCAAACTGCTGAAAAAAGGATAAAATTATGGTTCTGATAGAAAGGTGGAAGAAACAGTGTGCCTATAAGATGTGCTGGACAAATAAGCCAGGTCTCTGGAGGTCTCACTTACAGGATTTAAAACATCTGCCGTAAATGGCATGATGTCCAATACAACAGCACATCTTCAGAGGTCTTCGGGCGTACGTTCTTCAAAGAGTCAGAAGTGGTTTGATATTAAGCAGGTGGTGTTAATAGTATGGCTGATCAGTGTACATTAGCCCCATTAACTTAAAAGATATCTGTAAGAGCTTGAGCATTACAGATAAATTGACAGTTATGCCAAATATAGTCAAGCTACATAGCGATTAACTAGAGTCTCAACCTGTCAATTGCTTGGTTACAGGCATGTAACCAACACAAACATTACTATGAAGTAATATAAAAAAGTCATATAAATACAAATGTGATATAAAAATGGGGCCATACTAGATGCTGTATATAACCCTTTTGACTACATCTGACTTTTTTTTTTATTTTATTTTTTTTTTACTTTTTTTTAGGATCCCAGGGAAGACATACATGATGATAGCATTTTTAACAGTCGGGACCATGGGCCTCTCCAACACATCACTGGGATACTTGAACTACCCGACACAAGTCATCTTCAAATGCTGCAAACTCATTCCAGTTATGATTGGAGGAGTTTTCATTCAAGGTAAATAACAACATATGTTCATGAATACGAATGTCTGCTGCTGCTCACTGTATTCTTTGTTAACCTGCATTAAAACATTATTTGTTGAATTGTAGTGATAAAAATTTTATTGGTATGCACAAATGACCATTAAAGGGGAAACAAATCTTATGACATCTAAGCAGAAGCACATTTTAAATGAATGTGTCTTAGATTTTTATTAATGACTATATTGTACTACTGTGCAAAGGTAACTACTGTTACCCATCGCAAAGTCCTCCTTGTAAATTACTGATGTTTTACTATGTAGTAATATTAGCTGCCTGAATTGGGTACTGATTCCAATTTCTAATTCTAATTTTTCCAAATAAAGTTATTTTTAATAATTCACAGTTAATAATGATAATTATTCGTATATTATTTTCATTCCTTCTATTAAAGCCACAATAACACTCTTTATTTCCTTTATTTACTATTTAGTTTTTTTAATGAGGTTAAGTAAATGGTGCCACAGAGAAACAAAGAAGAAAGTTGAGTGCCAGAAATATAGCCTCTGTCTATATTTGGTCATTGGTCATTGTCAATGTGACAAAATGTGTATGAATCAAAATTATCTGTTGTCCCTGATGAGAAAGCCGAGGGCGATGGTGGCAAGGAAAAACTCCCTGGGATGGCAATAGGAAAAAACCTCGAGAGGAATCTAAACAGGGAACCCATCCTCATTTGGGTGATAACTGATAGTAGGAATTGTTTTGCAGTCATACTGTGTGTGAGGCCGCTGGAAGTCCAATATATTAGTTGATGTCTTTAAGTTAATATGGAGTCCAGTTCATTATCGGAGACTCAGGTAGACTGTAGGAAATTCTAGTCCTGACTATTGATCGACTGCAATCACGAGTCCTCAGCGAACTGCTGTCTGCCTCAGCCGTAGGCAGGAACATCTTCATGTGTGGAACTGTCCCAAGTCACCACACGCATCCCAAACAGACCACACTGGGCCTCCATGCAACGAGCTCTCCAGCAGAAGTGGGGTATCAGGACAGGTCCAGGGTGCAGAGTGGGTCTGGATCACTGGCAGCTCAGGAGAGGCATGTGTAGATCGACAGAGAGAGAAGGAGAGATAAGAGAAAGAGAGATAACAGTTGGTTATGGTCGCAGTCAGGTAATGTACAAGGTGAATGTATACTGTATTTAGTGCAGCGTGCTAGCAGGGACTCCAGCAGGACATACTATGACAGCATAACTGAAAGGGAGCACCACGAGAGAAAACAGACATGAGGGCTCCCTGGGATGTAAAGCAACCAATCACTTCACCTGAGTGATTAATAAGAATAGGGAACACAGCATCTAAACACATCAGATCACCATAATGCTCTACGCCCCTGAGTCCCCCTAAGGCAAATCTATTTACAAACATTCTTGGCTAAAGGAATGGGTTTTCAGCCTAGACTTAAACACAGACTGTGTAAGGCTATTCCTTAACTTTGGGGCTTTGTAAGAAACAGTTCTGCCCCCGTTGTAGCTTTTGAAATATGCGGCACTGAAAAGCAGCCTGCATCATTTGATTGAAGTAGGCGTGGCGGACCGTAAGACAATAGCAGTTCACTCAGATACTGTGGCGCAAGACCATTTAATGCTTTATATGTCAAAAGTAGTATTTTTAAATTGATGCAAAATTTCTCTGGGAGCCAATGCAGTGTGGATAAGATAGGGGTGATGTGCTCTTATCTTCTGGTTCTAGTGAGGAATCTGGCCGCTGCATTTTGGACTAACTAAAGCTTGCTTATTCTTGTTTATGCCTTTTTTTAAGCTTGTGTATTACTATAGTCCAACATGGAGATGATAAAAGCATTTTTAAAAATTCTGTGTTGTTTAGTGACGATATATTTCTTATTTTGGCAATATTTCTGAGATGAAAGAATGTTATCCTGGTAATAATATCTACATGTGCTTCAAATGACAGATTGGAATCTATAATCACACCAAGCTTGTGAAAGCATTGCTCTGATGCTGTTACCTTGTTTTTCCATACCAAAGAAGGGGTAGAGAAGGCACAACTTTCCTCATACTGCTTTCTTGCTTTCCTGAATGAGGTAGCCATCAAAGAAAGGAAGAAAGAATTTTTTTTCCCTCTCATTCGTTTTCCCAAACTTACTGTCTCTCTGTTGTTGCACTGATGAAGGAATCCTATCCCTGTTGCTGAACTTGTTCAAACCTCAAGCAGTTTTAAAGGCCTTTGTGGAACTAACAGATTTGTGATAATTGTTGTTTACTTTCTGGTCCTGTTTAGACTTTAAAGCCCTCTAGGTCCTGGTTCTGAGTTTAAAATTTGTGGCCTTTTTGAATATTATTTCTCTTATACAGTAATGGTTTGTGTTGTAGGGAAACGATACAATTTTGCTGACGTGATAGCTGCACTGTGCATGAGTCTTGGCCTCATCTGGTTTACGCTGGCTGACAGCAAAGTGGCCCCAAACTTCAACGTGACAGGTAGTGTATTGATTATACATGCTCAACACACTGGAATAAAGTTAAATTTTTATTCACTAGAGGACTGTACAAACGACAGTGATCTGAGAATTACGATTACATGTACAAATAGAGCTTGAATCATATTTTAGTTTTGATCTTATTTTTCATTTTATTTTTAATTCAAAGATTTATCTATGTGAAGTATTGGAGGTGTATAATGTAATAATAATGTAATGTTATAGTAATGCAGAATGTTTTATTTAACATGTGCAATCACTTTTATTTTCCTAAATTAAATGTGTAATTATTATAATTGTTTGCTTAAAAGAATCATTATTATAATCATCATGCAGAAGTATTTACAACTTGTCTGTGATGTGTCTGATTTTCACAGGGGTTATTCTCATCTCAATGGCGCTTTGTGCTGATGCTGCTATTGGAAATGTGCAAGAAAAAGCTATGAAGCTGCACAATGGATCGAACTCAGAAATGGTAAAGTTCCCACAGTATACAGTAGGTTTCCACCAAAGCACAACACATTAATCTGGGATTTAAATTCTAATCTTTGTATTTCTGTGTCTCTGTGCGTGTTTGTTTTTAAGGTCTTGTATTCCTATTCTATTGGATTTGTGTACATCCTGCTAGGACTTCTATGTATGGGAGGGCTGGGACCTGCTGTGGCTTTCTGTGCTCAGGTCAGTTTTGGACATTTTATTAAACAAATACAAGCCACAGAACACCGCTTACAATTTTTTTTTATCCAGTTTTGGAAATTTACTATTAAAATATAACATGTTAGCCCGTCAAACTAATACAGATTTGTGTGGGGAGCTGTAACATTTCTGCTAATTTGTACCATCCTGTTTCTTTAAACTACAGGCTTATGTGAAATGGGTTTCTCTTTTGCATGTGCCATATAATAAATAAAACACAGTTAGCCAGCAAGTTGGCAGTAAAACGTATTTGGGCAGACTGACAATTTTATGGCTGAATTTGTTAAACTGGCTCTTCAGTTTTCAATTATCATGAACAAAAACATTTCTACATATTTTTATTAAACTGTACAGTGTCTTTGCAACATATTCAGACCTCTTCAATTTTCACTCACTTAATTGTATTCTAGGTTAGTTTTAAACTGGAATAAATGTATTTTGCCATTCTACACAATAATACAAAATAACAATGCAAAATGTTTTTTTTTTTTTTGAAATTATAAAAACAATCAAAAAGTGAAATGACTTCATATTAACTAAAATGCATTTCCTATTGGAGATTTTTTGGAGATTTTCCTTGCCACCATTACCTCCGGTTTGCTAATTAGAAATAAATTAATGAAGCTAAATTTGTAATTCTATACATTTCGTTTTTTTTTTTTAATATCTTATTTTTTATATATATATATAGGTGATAGAACATTGAGTTGTTAAAAGTGCCATATAAATACAGTTTAAATTAATTAAACTTAGACACTTTTCCTTGTAATTTGTTTATATTGCTTATTTTAATTACACATACACATTTTATACTTTTTAAATTAAAGTTTGTAGACTCATGTCTGTAAGGTTGAATGAGATGCATATGATTTTATGTCTCTCTTTCTCTCTCTCTCTTTTTTTTTTTAAATCAGCATCCAGTGACCACATATGGCTATGCATTCTTTTTTTCTTTGACGGGGTACTTTGGCATTTCCTTTGTTCTGGCTTTGATAAAGCTTTTTGGAGCTTTGGTTGCAGTCACAGGTGAGATGTGGCAGTCTGCTCTGCTCTAAAACTAGTTTTAGTGAATTTATTTTTTAATGACATGACAGTTTTCTGTTCAGTTTTTTTCTTATTTCACTGTTTGTTTTTGTTTGTTTGTTTAGTGACTACAGGAAGGAAGGCCATGACGATTGTCTTGTCTTTTATGTTCTTCTCAAAACCTTTCACTTTTCAGTAAGTATTCAGAAGCATGTGCAGAGCACCAAAACTGTCATACGAGCAACAAATATATATGTTGGTTTGCAGCAATGTATAGGGAGGTGGTACAGAGCGTGTCAAAGTAACATCCACATGAATGTCAGGATTTGAGATTTCCCAGCAGAGCATTACCCAGAGCATCACACTGCCTCCACCAGCTCGACCTTCTTTCCTTTCCACATGGTCCAATTCTGATAATGACGTGCCCGCTGTGGGCACTTTCGGCAGTGGACAGGGGTCATTAATAGCACACATACCTGTTTGGACCCTGCCTCCAACTGACCATTGTCCTTAAATGGACCGCTTTTGTTAGTTACTAGGCATTGCCGACCAGGAGCACCCCACTTCACAAACTGTTTTGGGGAATCCACTGACCATAGGTTTATTTTAAAGGATAGAGAAGAATCCAGAGATTATACATTATTATTATGCATTATATAAATGCTATACATTCAATTCCATTTCAATGACCAAAATAAGTATTTGATTCCCTACCAACCAACAACAGACTGCTTATGTTCTCATGTGGTACACAGATAAATTTAAGAAGGTGCTAATAACATGGTCTCGGTATGTGTGTAAGAGACACCTGTCCACAGAATCTCTATCTTCCATTCAAACCTCACCACCATGGGCAAGGCCTAAGAGCTGCCAAAGGACGTCAGGGACTGTAGACCTGCACAAGGCTGAAGTGGGCTTCAAGACCATCAGCTAGAAGCTTGGTGAGAAGCAGACAACTGCTGGGGTGATTATTCACAATTGGAAGACATACGAAATAACCATTAATCGCCCTTTGTCTGGAACTATATGCAAGATTTCACCTCATGGGGAAGGATAATCATGAGAAAAATGAGGGATCAGCCCAAAACTACACAGGAGGAGCTTGTGAATGGTCTCAAGGCAGTTGGGTCCACAGTCACCAAACAAAACAATGGTAACACATTACGCCACCATGGATTGAAATCCCTTAGCGCTGCAGGGTCACCCTCCTCAAGAAGGCACATGAAGCTTGCCAATAAACGAAGAAGGGTTGGGAGAAAGTGGTCTGGTCAGATGAGACCAAAATTGAGCTCTTTGGCATCAATTTGACTCGCCGTTTTTAGAGGAAGGAAATAATACTAGCTATGACCCTAAGAACACCATTCCGGCAGTTAAGCACGGAGGTAAAAATAACAGGCCAATTTTACCGCATTGAGAGGCCAATGGACGGGGCCATGTTTTATAAAAGTTTGGATGAGAACATCCTGAAGATGGGTGGGTTGATGGGTCTTCCAGCATGACAATGACCCAAAACATATTGCCAATGCAACAAAGGAGTGGCTCAAGAAGATGCGCATTAAGGTCATAGAGAGACCTAGCCAGTTTACGGACCTTAATCCTATTGAAAAGTCATGGAGGGAGCTGAGACTTTAAGTTGCCAAGCGACAGGCAAGAAAGCTTGTGTAAAGAAAGACGTGTAAAGAAAAGTGGACCAAAATCCCTCCTGAGAGGTGTGCAAACCTGGCAACCAACTACAAGAAACATCTTACCTCTGTGCTTGCCACCAAGGGTTTCTCCATCAAGTACTAAGTTCATAGACCAATGGTTTGTTCATGGATCAAATTTGAACTAAAGTTCATTAATACTTATGAACTAATTTGCATTTGAATGAGGAAAATAAGATTTGTATCATGTGCTTTTTGGGGATTTTTTTCTTGATATTCCGTTTCTGTCCTTTACAATAAACCTATGATATTAAATTTAGACTCTTCATTTCTTTGTAAGTGGGCAAACTTACAAAATCTGAAGCGGATTAAATAATTATTTTCCCCAGTGTGTGTTTGTGTCATTCCCGGCCAGGCTCGATTCCCGTCTCTGTGCGCATGGAGTTTGCATGTTCTCCCCGTGCTTGGTGCGTTTCCCCCGGGTACTCCGGTTTCTTCCCACATTCCCACAAAGATATGCAGGTTAGGCTAATTGGCTTTTCCAAATTGCCCATAGTGTGCGAATGAAAGTGTGTGTGTGTGCTCTGCGATGGATTGGCTCCCTGTCCAGGGTGTACCCTGCCTTGTGCCATAAGCCTCCTGGGATAGGCTCCAGGTCCTGGCTACCCTGAATATAGGATAAAGCGGTATAGAAGATGAGCGTGTGTGTATAATGTTTCCAGCAATTTGAGCTACAGTTGTGGACTGCACAGGCCAGCCTTTGCTTCACGCATGCATCCCCTTCAGTGGTGCACTGCTATGTAGTAATCAGGACCTACCAAAAGTGGTAGAACCTTACGATTGCATCCCAGGAACATCCCACGTGAGCTGCAGATTTGGAGATGCTCTGACCCAGTCGTCTAGCATCTCAAGTTGGCCCTCAAATCCTTATGTCAACAAAAGCACTAGAATCTGAATTTTAGTGTACATAGTTTACCATTCTAGTACAGTAAATCAAAATTGCTGCTGTTCTTTTCTTTATGCTAAGTTTGTCTTTATTGTTTAGGTATTCATTTTTATTATTTATTGTTGTATGCATGGTGTTTATTATACTGTATAATCATGCTGTTACTTTTCCTAATTTAGGTATGTATGGGGAGGCCTACTGGTGGTCTTTGGAATCTTCCTTAATGTCTACAGTAAAAACAAGGAGAAAATGAAACTTCCTCCACTGGCAGAGTTATGGAAGCGGGTCCTGAGCAGCAGGAAAGGCAGACTCCTCTCTCAGAATGTGTAAATAACGGGCCTCTAACCAAACTTTATGGGATTCTTCACCCAGTCACACCGGTGTTGTGGGAACTGTCAGACTTTAACAGATTTAGTAAATATATAACAACATGAATGCTGGCAAAGTTTGCCAGATTTTTGCATTGGACTGATTTCTAAGCTGAGTGGAGAGGACTCAAACTGTGCAGCAGCAGACTTGTTACCAATCATGTGCAAACTGGATTTTGAAGGGAAGGAATAATTATCGTTTGATTTACCACCTGCATGTGCCACTAACTGATGGCATCTTTTCACATTAAATTCTGTCATTTGTATTCTTTTTTTTTTTTTTTATCTGTGATTGGACAAGGGAAATACAAGTAACACTACTGTTTCTTTAGAAGGCTGAAGTTTGCGAGTGTATGTCAACTGCCATATTTGCTATCTATTTGTTTGGTGAAAGGGTAGCTCTTTTTACATTAAAAACAAACAGAGATGTTTATTCAAGCAATTTGAAGCATTTTCCTAAATCTGTGTAGCTTGCCAGGCATCTCTTATCCGACGGCTGCAGCTCAGAGAGTTGAAAGGCTGCCAAGCAGCTTCTCAGATGTTTACCCCTCCGATAGCCCAGGGCTTGTTTGATTAGGAGTCCTGGAATAAGATAGCACTTAAAAGAAAACCAACATTGTTCACAGGGTTTGGCTTTAGACCTAATTTAGATTTATGTTTGTGTGTATGTGTGTATGTGTGTATGTGTGTGTGTGTGTGTGTGTGTGTATGTGTGTGTGTGTGTGTGTGTGTAGGAATGATTGTTGTAAGCAATACCATTTTATCACAGCCAGCTAATTATACAGATCAGTGTTACCAACTTATCTAGTAGTTATCACTGCATTTTAAAGATTTATTAAAAACCCTTCAAAATAATGTTTAATATTACAGTGCTGTTAACCTGAAAGTTGGGTTATGGATCATATCTTATTCTTAATGAAACATTATCACTTAAAATATAAATGCTATTAGAAAAATTATGATGAACTATTATGAAAAATAGTGAGAATGTTGTTCCCGAGTGACAAAACAGAAAAACTAAAAAGATTGGATAGTTTTTAAATCCTGGGTGAAAGTTCCACACATCTGTAGGCCAGTAGTCTAGGGAGCAGGTTGGCCGTGCCCTCAGTGGGGAGGAGATATATATATATATATATCTTTGTCTTTCGGCTGTTCCCTTTCAGGGGTCGCCACAGCAAATCATCTGCCTAAATCTAACCCTATCCTCTGCATCCTCTTCTCTCACACCAACTAACTTCATGTCCTCTCTTACTGCATCCATAAATCTCCT
>JAOVVA010000027.1:9990198-10009161 GCA_028565275.1 Leiocassis micropogon | reverse complement strand
AAAAATCTACTTAATTACAGTAATGCGAGTAAATGTAATTCATTACTTTCCACCTCTGTATATATATATATATATGTGTGTGTGTGTGTGTGTGTGTGTGTGTGTGTGTGTGTGTGTGAAACGTAAAGATAAGAAGTGTTGAAAACGAGTTCTGACCAACATACAAGCATTTATAAAGATTCTCAATAGATTAGATAGATTATAATCCTATAATCCCCTATCAGCCATAACATTAGCACCACTTTGTGGTGAATTGAACAACATTGATGAGCAACTATACCCCAGCATGTATGAAAGTATGTTGTATTTATTCACTATAAGTACTACATTGTATTTCTGTATGTGCATTTATATGCTTTTCAGGGTAATTGTGCAGCAGAACAGAGCAGTCTATATATGAACATCATGGTGAGGAACTTCCAGTAACAGAATTATTTCATTATGCTGTGTGTGTGTGCATGCATGTGTGCGTGTGTTGGAGTTTTTGACTCCTCTGTGCTCCCAGCAGACTCTGTTGTGGCGTTAACATGGGTGAAACAGCTCTTGATAATTAGATGAGCCTTCTTTTCAGTGCTATAATCACAGGCATCTGGGTCTGGCAATTACTTAAAATGAATATGATATATTAACATATTCCTGGCAGGCGCGTTAGAGAAGGCTGCTCATCAGAGACAAATTATCCAAATTAATTTCTAATTTAAAATCCTATGCCTTTTATTATAAGCTGTGGGTGCCCATCAGTATGAAAATGAAAGGAAGACAGGCAGGACCAGAGGAAGAAAGTGAGAAATAAAGAGAATAGGAGGGTTTTAAGGACGTTCAGGAAAGCTTTAATGATCTCAGCATGCTGCTGCCCACAAACCAAATTAATAAACTGGAGAAAAGAAGAGATATAAAGAACAAACTATAAATATTGAGTCACTAAAGGGTTTTCCCCAAAATATCAGTTAAGCCTAAGAGCGTTTAAAAACAGTACCTAACACATGTGGTCTGCGCCATTCCTTTTGGCGAGGTGTTTCAAGAAAAAAAAAGGTGTGTATTTTTTTTGTGCTAATATAATTTTTAGTTTACATCATTTGGCTGATATTCACAGTTATTTAAACTGTATGTACAGTTTTTGTAAATAAAGTTTAGACTGGCTAATCTCAAAACATCTGGAGGCATTAAGTATATGAGCATTTAAATTCTGTAATAATAATAAAACATGCCAGATAAATTAACTCTATACTCACAAATGACTTTTTTAATTATATTCAATCTACCATTAAACAAATCTGGTAAAACAAGATAAAAAACATTGTTTGTAATATTTTTGACCAAGAATCTTAGAAAAAGAGAAAAAGGTTCTGGTTTTTACCACAATCTGTAGTAGAGTTGACATGATGTGGTGCTCCGTGAACTAGTTTAAACTTATTTTTGAGAGCATCATGTATAATTGATGGTGTCTGAACTGACTTTTCCTATTGGAAAAATAACAAAGAGTGTTCAGGGTAAAACTGCTATTATACTATAGTGCCTGTAGGTCAGACACTCCACTTAACCAAATTTTAAAAAATGTGTGATACTGTTGATATGGTAAAGCTCTCCAGAGACCTTTATGTAGCTTGTTCAGAAGGAGTCTCCAGTGGCAGTACTTTGGTAAAACGGTAAAGCTGTTCTATTAAGTTTTCCAAACAAAAACTTGGAATGTGAAATGGCAAATGCACCAAGCTCATTTACTGTACAATTTATGGCTCTCAATCTAAGATTTGTCAGTTTTGTCGGTTTCAAGATTTGTCTATTTCCTTTTTAAGCGACTCTAACCTGCATATGTGTTTGGAGTAAAACTGACAAATCTTAGACTGAGAGCCATACTGTAACATGTATGAGCTAATAGGTATCGTCTAACAGTTATGGGCAAAACTTAGCTATGTGGACTCCTGACCATCACAGCCATGTGTGGTTCTTCTCCAAACTCTTGGCACAAGGTTTGTAGCACACCACTATCTGGAATGTCTCAATATGTTGTAGTAAGTGCTAAGTGCAGTGCACTGATCTCAACGCCTCTGAGTACTTTTGGGATTCACTGGTACTCAGACAAAATGTCAGGCAATCCAATTCAACATCAGTACCCAAACTAATGGTCCAATTCCCACAACCAAATTCCAAAATCTAGTGGAAAACCTTTCCAGAAGGCTGGCAGTTAATGAAATCTGGAATGAAATGTTCAACAAGCTCATATGGGTCTGATTGGTCCAGTGTTTACTTATGTATTGTATGAGCAAAGCTCCATGTAAGCATAGTTATATATCTATAGTATATATGAGCCAGAGATACATAGTAGTATGTATTATGTAAAAAATCACATTTCATACAAATTTCCATAATTTTCTTAAAAGCTGCTTTGCGACAATGACAGTTGTTTAAAAGCGCTGTACAAATAAAATAAAATTGAATTGAATTGAAAATATGGTCAATACTAACCAGAAAACTACAGCATCTGAATAAATGTCCAATGGAAGCTACATAATAGTAACAGAAAAATGCAGAATGGCAGAGACAGATAAGAGAGAGAAAGTGCAACGACACATTCTTAAAATGAAGCATGGTATAGATGAGGATATATATCAAGATGTTGGAGAATAAACTGAGGGAGCTGACAGGGAGTAGATAGAATGATGACTAGAATAGGAGAGAGAGAGAGAGAGAGAGAGAGAGAGAGAGAGAGAGAGACCAACAGGAGGTGGTCAGTAGTATTCACCCAGTGGTAATAAAACTTTCATCAGAAACTCATATCTCATCAGGGAGACATAGAGAGACTGGCAGGCAAGGACACACAGGTATATTGGCATATGATTTAAAGCAATAATAATCTTCACTTTGCCAGACAGATGATGCTGGCCGTAGCCTAATGAATACCACTTAAATAAACAATATGAAAATTATATTAAAACTACCACTGGTTCAGACAGGAGGGTATGCAAGTATATGAGTATGTAAATCATCTGCCCATTCATCTGTCTGGGAGAGATGGGTCGTGTGTGTGTGTGTGTGTGTGTGTGTGTGTGTGGAGTGTGTGTGTGTGTGTGTGTGTGTGTGTGTGTGTGTGTGCGTTGCGTGCATGCGTGCGTGCGTGTGTGCGTGTGTGTGTACTGTATGTGTGTGTGTGTGTGTGTGTGTGTGTGTGTGTGTGGTGTTGATGTCTTTAAAGTCATCAAGACATGCACGCACCTACTTACCCAGAAGAAACATTTAACAACATAGTCTAAGTTTATCAGTTTAAATTAATAATGTCGAATATCAATATGAGTACTGGAATCCTCCAGAAGACAAAAAAATAAAGTTATAAAATATAAAATGCAGCTAATTTATTGTCATGCTACAACTTTAAATCACTATTAAAACTTCTGGATATGGTTGCCAAATTCAGAATTATAGGCCAAGATCTCAGTATATATATGAATATGAATATATTCACACTTCATTTACCAAGGGTAAATTTCTCTCTCTCTCTCTCTCTCTCTCTCTCTCTAGACCACTCATATTCAGACCCGGTCTCTGCCCCTAAATTACCTCACATAGAGTCACAAAGTCAGCAGACTTAAATCACCTTGTCAGCAGCAGCTACTACAGCAAAGCAAATTCACTAATTCACAGAGAGGATACACTCACCTTCATCTTAAAAGAGTGAGAACAGAGGGAGCTTTCAGTATGGGAACACAGCCAGTTTTGGCAACTGAAACAGCTATATTCAGAAAGGACAGACAGAACATTTAGGAGAACATGTGCTTTAGACAGCTAAGGACTGACTACTAAAACAGAATCCTGTTAGGATGCATTTTGTTGCCTTCAAACTGCAACTATATGGAACAAAGTTCTGAAAGCTTCAACACCATAGGTTACCTGTAAAAGGTTCTAAATCATCCAAAATATTGTTAGTCATTGCTTCTGTAGATTAGCTAATTCTAAGAGCGAAAATTGTCTAAGCAGTGGTTGTCAAAATGACAGTGGACCCTGGACTCTTTATCATTGACACTAAATGGGTACTGTTGTCTTGCATGTTGTATCATGCAACCATCCCCCAAAATATTCACAGACATTTGCTAATGATAATGATAATAATAGACTTTTCACCTCTGTGCAGGAAACAATCCCTCAAATGAGTGAGGAATGGATGGAAAATATGGTGGAAGTTGCTCAATCAACCTCACTGGAGGACAGTAAATCCTTTCCTGATGACATTTGAGTGGTGGAAGCTTACATTATCCTACAGAAATTTGGCGAGACATATCTCACCGTGTATGTGAACAGTTTGACTGCAAAATGTTCTTTTGTCCCATATATTATGTCCCATTTTTAATTTTGGGATTTCTGAACTCTATTATAACCTCGTAGGAAACAGTGAGTACCTCTACTATGACCAGGTACTGTTGTTAACTGCTGAGGGGAAAATTAAGTGACGTTTGATGATGCAGTGTAAATAAAAGAGTTTTTATTATTATTATTATTATTATTATTATTATTGCTTTTTTCATGATCTTAAACAATCTTTATAATGAAAAATGTTTTATATGCAACAAAACTCATTTTTTTTCTTTATCCAATAAGGAACCTTACACAAAATGTATTTCTTAAATTAAATAAAAATTTTAAAAAATACATTTTTGTCAAAAGTGCAGTCATTTCATTTTTAGAATTTGTGGCACACATTGTTATATTGCTTCTGCATTGTACATTCTGCACATCTGTTTTAACTCGGTGGCCTTTGCCATCTTAAAACCAGCCTCATCCATGAAGATTGGACAAGTTTCAGTTACAAAATTCTTCATCAGTGATACTTATGGGGCAGCACAGTGGTCTAGTGGTTAGCACTGTCACCTTGTCCCTCCAGGGTCCAGGCTCGATTCCTGTCTATGTGTGCATGGAGTTTGCATGTTCTCCTTGTGCTTGGTGGCTTTCCTCTGGGTACTCCGGTTTCCTCCCACAGTCCAAAGACCTGCAGATTAGCTAACTGGCATTCCCAAAATTGCCTGTAGTGTGTGAATGAGTGTGTGAGTATGTGTATGTGTGTGTGCCCAGCGATGGATTGCCACCTTGTCCAGGGTGTACCCTAAATCTCCTGGGATAGGTTCCAGGCCCCCGCTACCCTGAACACAGGATAAAACGGTATAGATGATGAGTGAGTGAGTGACTAAGTGATTGATACTTATAAAAAACATGCCTAACAGATTTTCACAATAGAATTAACTACTGTGCCTATGGTACTGTACTACTGTGCTATTGTACAATTAAACACATTTAATGTACAATAAAAAAGTCAGATATCTTTTCAATTCAGTTTAATTCAATTCAATTTTATTTGAATAGCGCTTGTCATTGTCACAAAGCAGCTTTAAACAATCAAAAGAAGTTATGGAAGTTTGCATAAAATGTGAATGTGTATGAATCGATATGATTATATAGTCCCTGTAACTTTTGAAAACGATGACTATTTCACTTAAAGTATAAGCAATGCATTAGTTTTGACCTTTGCTGTTCTGTTATGCATTTCATTATTGTACTTAAACATTTGTACTCATTCTTTTGCAGAAATAGTCTAAAATGTAAAATTTGATTAAAAGAATGAGAAATTTACATCTCTTGTGAATTTCCACAAGTGACTAATGGTGTGGAGACCTACAGATTTTTTTTTGTTTTGTTTTGTAAATATTATTTAGCATTTAAATAATGCACCAAACAATAAAAAACTGTAATCTAAGGGGAAAACAATAAGGTACCAGTCCACCATAGTGCATATATAGCAGCATAGTGATTAACATGAAAATATAAGGTATGAAAATATAAAGAAATTTCAAGTTGATGGATTATATTGTATTGAGCCACATTCTATTCTTAGAACTGAAATGATAATTTTGTTGGTGAATGTTTGAGCTACACAATAATCTATATAAAGTTAAACTCAAATCCAAACCTTCCTGATTATACTAGTACCTGTTTTGCAAATTCATGTTAACATTTTACATTCCAATCTGCTGAAAGCTTGTCAAAAACCTAGCTCACACTGTCACACATGCACTTACTGGTTAAATATCATGCAGGGGAAAATGTAATGTATATATTTTTCCTGTTAGACCAAAGATAGAACTTAGAACCCCAAGTGTGCATGTCTCCTGTGTGTTTGGTGTCTATGGGTGCAGTGCAAGGCTGCCATTTCGAGGCCGAATGAGCCGGCACTAAAGGGATAATATTTCAATAACATAGTGGCCTGATCATAAAGTAACTCAATGGAAATGTGGTAGAGCCTAAGGCTACTCAGCAGGACAGTCAGCAGTCAAATGATTTCACATCCGCTGCTCATCCCATGCCCCCCACTACCCCCAAACCCTCTTCTTGCTGTCTCTCCTGCTGTCCCATTCTTTCTCAGCCACACACTCACGCTTGCATGTTTGGACGGATATGTATTTGCAAGTTAATTTCCATACATGCAAAACAGTGACCATTACAAAAGAAACACAGACTGCTTACTTTGTACTGCAGTTCAGTTTTGCAGACAAAAATGGGAAGTGTGACTACTATGTATCAAATGGACAAAGAATATTTTCTTTTTTATATATTTATAACTTTCCATATGTAAGCTTCTGGATGTTGTAGTGTTGCAAAGCAATAGCAATCTTTGTCAAATCTTTGTTTCCAAAAGTCTTAGTCTCAGTTTCTATTATCCAAAATAAAAGCATGTGAAGAAGATCCAAGAAGCAAAACACTGCCTGTGCATATAAAAACTGTAAGAAGTGAGCAACAACAAGTACAAAACAGGACCTTCCTTTCAATGCATTCATTCAAATAATCATTTGAAAACATGTCCTCCTGTACTTCGTTTTTTTCCTTTTGGGTCTTTCCTCCTTTTTCCGTTCCTATGATAGCAGGATGTGCTATTCCTTTAAAGTAGATCAAACTGGGTTTTGCGGTAAAGCTTAAGGCACTTGTGTTTGACAATAAAGATTTTTTTTTTTTTTTGTCAAAAAAATCAGGAAGATGCTGCTTAAAGGCTGTTTCAGGTAATTTTGTATTTTATGGAGAGATTTGCCTAAAGTACACCTGAGTGTGTTAGTCCTCATCTACAAACAGCTTGCCTCTAACAGCAACTCGGCTGACTCGGCTGTTTACGTGTCTGGCTTTAATTGGTATGGTAGTAAACAGGAGCAGAACAGAAGGAACACAGCCAAAGATGACATTTCCTCTCAAACGTGCAGTGATTCATCTAGAATGCCAGAGATGAGAGGAAAAGTCATTTTTCGCTGATGTGGACAACAAGCTACATTCAGGGCATAAACAGTAGCAGGAAAGCAGAGAAAAAGAAACAGTTCATCCTATAGAGTGGGTCCAATTACTGTATTCCTACTACCTTTGCCAAATTTGCAGATTTTCTTAATGCTTTTCACACACACTTTACAATAAAGCCCTGCATATGATCTTCCTTTTTAAACCTTCACAACCTCCTACTACCAAGTAAGCAAAGATCAGCACTGTTTTCTTTAAGACCCACACCCATGGTGAATGTCAACATTATTGGCACCCTTCATGAAATGAAATGTAATGAAATTTTATGCATGAAATAAATATCACAGAGAAGAGTTTCCACCATAGTTTCTCTCTCTCTCTCTCTTTCACTCGCTCTCTTGATCTCTTATGTTCTTTCTCTTTGTATCCCTGCTGCATCTTTGACATGTGGAGCAGGTTCACAGAGCTGTTGGATGAATTGTCTGATAGCCCGAGGCAGTTTACCGGGGAAGAGGGGCCATAAATAGGATTGAAGTTTAAATGAAATAATACATCCAGGGGAAAAAGAAAAGATGGGGAGAGAGAAGGGGAAAGATGGAAAGATAATAGTGAGGTGAGAAGTTCGCACTATCCTCTTTCTATGGCTTTAAAGCAGGGGAAAAGAATAACTGCCTCGTTTTGCTCTAAATAGGACTTTTGTCTGGTGGAAGCAGAGCTGTGGCCTGTAAAAGAAATAAGCCAAAATGAAGGGCTAAATAATTAGTTCAGGGTATATTTCTTTGTAGGAAGGGCATGTGTGTGTGTGTGTGTGTGTGTGTGTGTGTGTGTGTGTGTGTGTGTGTGTGTGTGTGTGTGTGTGTGTGAGAGAGAGAGAGAGGGAGAGAGTCCTATTACTATCCACAGTTCGGGTTTAGCCACCAAAACCTTTAAGATCCCATTTTTAAAGAAATATGTCAGAATAAAGTGACATTTACTGGTCACTTTATTAGTAATACCTGTAACCACACTCATTCGTGTTATTATTCAAATTCAAATTCAAACAGCCAGACCAGGTTAAGTTGACAGGAAGGTTACCTTCTTCAAAAAAAGAAAAAAAAAAAAAGACCAGATAAACATCTCCAGAATGCACAACATAACTCCACAACATACTGTAGAAGCAGGTAGAATAAAACAGTAGGACACCATGTCACATTCCAATCGTGTCAGCCAATAACATGAATTTATAATTTATCTTTATAAAAATCTGTAAAACATGAATTCTTAAATGTATTAAAAAAAAAAAATAGGTTCTTGTGGTCAGTGGAGATGATAAATTGATATTTGGCTCCCTCTAGCCAGTCATGTCATTTATCCAGGACCAAATGGTCTGCAAGCAGTTCTCGGTTCCCACCATCATAATTTAGTTCTGTGGCGGATAGTGTTCTGGTGAAGCATGTGATAAAGGCAAGGTTTTGTTTCTATCTGAATTGCAGTGACAAAATTGTCTCCCTTCTTTCTTTTCTCCTACCTCTAAAGTGACTTCCATTTTAAGAGATCTCAACATTCAGGACTTAGGACTTAGACAGGTCCTAAGTGCTTCAGGAGGTCTTGGTATTCAGTGGGAATTGTGCCAGGTATGGAGCCCACCAGGCTTTCTACTGTGACAGAAGCAAGTTTGAGTTGTGGTGCAAGAAGACAGTGTGGAAGACAGCCAGGACCAGTAAGACAGAGGACCAGTGGATGATCACTCTTGGAAAATGGGTTCTGCCATTGTAGTGGCTTGCATGAACATATTGAGCCCAGTGCCTATTTCAGCCAGGTGCTACTGATGTTCAACTACTACTCACCTTTGAGTCACTACAGCACAACACCAGTATGCCCCCTGTGTTGCATCCTTATTCACAACAAAATAATCAGTTATGAAGGAGAAATTGGAGCAGATGCAATTTTAATAAAGAAGTCCCAAACAGTGTCCAAAACTCACTAAAACGTTCAGGTGAATTTTAATCATCAGTCAAAAGGCAAAAGTAAGTTGAGCTCCAGACACCAGTTGTTCCCAGTAGTGAAAAGGTTATGATGTGCATTTGATGTTGGAAATAGGTCTCTCGGCAGAGGAAAAAGTATTCACAGTTTATAGAGTATTATTTCCGCTCATACGGAAGTGGTTGTGGTTGTGTCCTTCCCCTCCTATTCCCAAAACAACAATTCCAATCTAGAAACAAACCTATCTACAATGTTTTGTTTATATATTTATATTAAAATTAAAATTAATACATTTATACATGTATACATAACTAGGTTTAGTTGGGTTACAGATCAGAATTAAATTGAATATAAAATTAAACACACACCAGTGTTACATACTGACACTGTGTCTTTACTAATTTGTGTAATTTAGAATAATTTTGTAGAGTTGTACAATTTATGGATTATATCAACATGGACAAGAATATTTGCCAATTGCTGCTTTGTCCAATGCTTTATTTCATTGTCTCATGACCTCTGTTGTCAGTTAAATATTTACTTCAGTTCTTTCGTTGGAAACTAAAAATGGGTAACAGATTTTTTTAAGCTCCTGTCTTTGGAGTCTACAATTTGATGTTATTTGACAAAGGATCCAGATCCTTTCCCTGATGGTGCCAGGTGTAACACACCCTCTAACAACAAATTACAACACAAATATTAATTCTCTGCTTTTGCTCTTCTACTAATAATAAAACGTGTGATGGTTCTCATCCTGCGTACATAACCTCCATTAGGGAAGTCCCCAAACATCCTCATCCTGAGACAAACTTCACAGTAAATTAGTCACAATTAGCAAATGTGACATTGGCACTCCGGCCCCACTAATGCCATTACCAACCCACCCAATCATAACTTACAGTCTACTGGATCATTTCTCAAATCAATGATCTTGGTAAGTACTTCTAAAAGGGCCCTATTGCCAAATCAGCTGGATGCGTCCAATTAAAAGGAAATGTGTGTGTATGTGTGTGTGTGTGTGTGTGTGTGTGTGTAGTTGGGGGTGGTAGGGTTGATTAGCAGTTAGCTTCAGGGCAAGAGCATTATTATGCAGCGAATGGAGCTCAGTCAGAGTCAGGTTAAATGCTTTTAATTCACAAAACCTCCCCCACTGGATTTTAGAAAGAGAAGGGTGAGAATGATCAGTGTAGATATAGAACACAAAATTAAGAGCAGAAACAGATTATCAAGCTGAGAACTAGAACATGGATTTTATTTATGTAGCTTCGACAATGAGTCTGCAAAATACTTGCAATTTAATGGTAATATGTTTATCCTAATTTTTCTTTGTATTGTATTAATAAAGATAACAACTAATGGAACACATTAGTTGCAAGTATGATGTGGATTTTCTATGGTGCTTCTGATGATAAAATTTCCCAATATTTGTCTTCTTCTTTGTGTTTTATTTTGATCTGTTAATGACATTCAGTGAATAAGTAAGGGTATGTCTAAGTAAGGTTTCCCAGCAGAACATTGCCCAAAGCATTACAGTGCCTTTGCCAGCTTGCCTTCTTTCCATAGTGCATCCTGGTGCTATCCCTTCCCCAGGTGAGCAAGTCATAGGCCACCTTCTTCCACTGCTCTGTGGCCCAGCTTTAATGCACATGTCCCCATTGTACAGTAGGTGCATTTGGCAGTGGACACAGGTCAGTGTGGGCACCCTGACTGGACTGTGGCCCTATTAATGTTTTCTGCAAATTAAGCTACAGTTGCTTTTCTTTTGGATTAAACTACATGGGCCAGCTTTCACTCCCCATATGCATCAATGACCTTTGGCCACCCATAACCCTGTCACCAGTTCATTGGTTTTCCTTCTCTGGATCACTTTTGGCAGGTCTTGACCACTGTACCAGGAACATCCCACAAGAGCTGTATTTTTGGAGTTGTTCTGACCCAGTTGTCTAGCCATCACAAATTGGCCCTTGTCAAAGTCGTTCAAATCTTTATGTTTGCCGATTTTTCTGCATTCAACATTCAACACATCATCTTCAAGGACAAAATGTTTACTTGCTGCCTGATGTATCCCACTTACTTCCAGGTGCCATTGTAATGAGATAAGCACTATTATTAACTTGACCTGTTATGAATTGTGTGTGTGTGTGTGTGTGTGTGTGTGTGTGTGTGTGTGTGTGTGTGTGTGTGTGTGTGTGTGTTATTAAAATGATAAACATTCCAAAATAACAATATTGTATAGGTTACCCTTTTGCCTCCTGGGTATCTTTGGTCTCTCCGGGCATGACTCCACAAGACGTATTCATCCTATAGAGTGGGATGTATTGTGGTCTTAGCTGCCACCAGGATGTTGGCAACAGATTCTTTGGGTTCTGTTGGTTGAGCCATGGATTGAACTTGTTTGTGAGGTGCATCCGTGTGTTTAATCAGATTAAAATCTGCAGAGGTTGGAGGCCAGGTTGGTGGCTTTGGGTTATTTGTCTGCTGGGCCCTGTGCGTGTCATTCCAACATGCTTCAAGGCCACCACCATCTCCCTTGTACCCAAGAGGTTGCCATGATAGGTTCTCACACCCATCATCATGAAGTGCCTTGAGAAGCTTGTCATGGGGTACATCAAAATTCTGCTGCCCCCTTAATAGACCCAGTATGCAGTTCATACTGTATATCCTTCCAACTGTTTAACAAATGATGTCACTGCCAACACCCTCCACACACCCTGGCACTCGCACACCTGGACAAGAAGGACACATAAATTAAAGTGAGTACCTTCTCTTTTAATTCTATGTGTTTTTGTATAAAAACATAATAATAAAAAAAAAATTGATCATAGAGGGTCGTAGTATTAGGTAAATACAAAGTCAGAGGAACAACTTTTTTTTTTTACCATGCAATTATTGATTTAACCCAAAATAAAAATAAAAACTTGAGGGCAATACTAAGTAACCCATTACTGCTTCCACAGGACTTGAAAGGGTAAATTGCAACCAGGTCATCAGCCCTTGGTTAACTGATCATCAGCAGGTGTGCAGACCTCTAACACAATGTCAATAATGAAAGACACAGGCTGCGTTCCATTCCGAAGTGTACTTCACAGGGTGCTCCCTACTGCCTGCTCCGTTTGCAGTGAATGATGTCGGTGAAGGGGACTTCCTTTGAAAAAACTCCACCATTCGGAACACGCTACGAAGTCACCATCGCAGATCGACCATCACGTCCTCTGTGCATTACCATGGTAACATAAGCACCTCGGATACCTGTCACTTCTGTTGTGGAAATTTCACATTACGGACATGAAATATTGAATATTTATTGAAACAAAAACTGATACCATTATAAAACATACTATTAAAACATTTAATTAAAACTATTAATAGTGTATAATAATAATTGATTAAAGATTAAAGATTATTTTTACAGAATACTAGCCTATATAACACTAAAGATTTCTTGATTTAATAAAAATTTTAATTGTTGTGTCCTTTTAATAAGATGTTGTCCTGGATAATAAGGATAATAAATATATAAATCCTTTTTTGAGGTCCATTTTTTCCACGCTCCAGCAAGACGCAATGACTTATGGGACATTTTTCAATTCCTTTTCCGGTGAAGTGAATACCTGTTGTTCACTCGCTCCCTACACCGCTCACAGTTCCCTTTGAACTGAACATTTTCGCTCCCTGCAGTTTGGAATCAATAACATGGCTGAACACCCTGTGAAGTATACTTCGCAGGGTACTTCAGGCCAATTGGAACGCACCTATAATCAATAGTATTAGAGAAGCAATTGTTGCTGCACATCAATCTGGAATGGGTTATAAAACCAAACAATTTGGAGGTTATTGTTTTACAGCGAGAAAGATTATGGGGCGTTATGTGAACGATGAAAACATTACCAAAACAGTGGGAAAACTGTGGGAACTTTAAATTTCTTTGTTAAATTTAATAGTTTTTTTGACCTACAGTAAGCTATGCTTACAAATGTTTAATGGCTGAAGGTCATAGTTTGTTTATGTTAACTAAAGCATTTAATACTCACTGAATTATACAGTATGTACTCCCATTTGTATTTATTTCATGCTATTTTATGTAAAAGACGCTGCATTAATGAGTAACTGGAAGGATAAGATGACATTATTCTCAAACAGATGTTTATCCAGTGTTTTTTGTTTTATGTAGCATATATACCTTAAAGCCATGTTCTGTTCAGTGGATTTGTTTTAAAGACTATCCTTGTATCCTTCTAGCTCAAGGCATCCCATTTCAAACCTCATAGTTTAATCTAGAATAAACATGCACATTTCTGCTCCACACTTGTGTTTTCCACCTAAAACATTAACCTGCAGTGTAGCAGTAATCCATAATGACACCTCACTGTTATTCTCTCCCCGAAAATCCTCTACAGACCAGATCAGTGGATATTGCCTTCCTTCTCTGAGGGCTTTGGCCTCATGGGAGTTTTAATAGGTGGTGTAGCTGTACTCTACGTTCCAACACTTCACCCAAGCACCAGGTACCTAGGCTGTACTGCCATGAAATTAAGGAGAAAATGTACACGCCAGTGGATTAGATTTTAAAAAGCAGCCTAATGTAGCATGAAATGCTGCTGCCATGCTCCAGTGATCAGATGCACGTGCATATGACCTATTTTCACTCTGTTTTGTCTCTTGCTACTTTTATCCTGTCCCCCACTACTTCTCAACCCCCATCCCTGCACATATCAACATCTGGATACAGAGAACATTTAGCTGGTAATTGGTTTGGGCGTTTATTATTCTAATAGCAAAAGAGAAAGCATGTGGGGTGAGGGGTGCGGTGGTGCTGAAAATAACAAGCAGAGACTGGTGTGTGAAACAGAGAAAGTTACCTAAAACAGGACGCATGAAAGCTCCAAAGAAATAGTGATCTAGTGGACATATAAATAGTATTACACATTGTAGGAGCTAAGAATTTACAAACACTTAACACACCCAATTACACTCACCAGCCACCTATTAGATACACCTTCTACTTCTAGATTGTGGTCCATAATGACATGAGACCATGACACAGTTGCTGCAGATGCACATCCATGATGCGTATCTCCAGTTCCGCTACATATATAGGCGCTCAATTGGATTGAGGTCTGGTGATGTGGAGACCATTTGAGTGGCAAGGTGTATCTACAGTCAACGCACTGTGGTGTTCAAGATTGTTTTAAATTATTTTAGTTTTGTAACATGGTGAGATATTCTGTGGTCACAAAGGATGAACCTACTCAGATAAGCTGTGGCATTTAAAAAATGCTCAGTTGGCATTAAGGGGAGCAAAGCATGGCAAGAAAATATCCACTAAAACATTACATAACCACCACCAGCCTGAACCATTGATACAAGGAGGATGGATCCATGATTTCATGTTGTTATGCCCATGTGAATAGCCTCAGTTTCCTGTTGTTATCTGACAGGAGCGGTACTTGGTGTGGTCTTTTGCTACTGTAGCCTACCTGTTTCAAGGTTTGCTTTGTTGTGATTTGAGAGATGCTCTTTAGCACACCTCAGTTGCATGAGATGTTATCTGATTTACTGCTTTTTATCAGGTCAAGCCAGTTTGGCCCTTCTCTGACCTCTGGTATCAACATTTAATTTCACCCACCGTTCCTTATAAACTGTTCCTTATACTGTAAACCCTAGAGATAGTTATGTGTGAAACTCCCAGTAGATCAGCATTTTCAAAAATGCTCAGATCATCTTATATTGCGCCAACAACCATGCTATGTTCAAAGTCAATTAAATCAGCCCCCCCCCCCTTTTTTTAGAAGATTATTCTAACCATGTCTCTGTAACTTAATGCATTAACTTACTGCTATGTGATTGGCTGATTAGATATTTGTGTTAACATGCAATTAAATGGATGTACACAACAAAGTGACCGGTGAGTGTACTGTGTATTCTCTATCTCCTTGAAAAGAGAAATGCCTTTCATTATCAGATAACATGAAAAAAATGAACTGAATCAAAGAAATGACAAAAACAAGTAATTGTTAGCTGTTATTCATGTGTAAAAATTATTCTTTTTACTCCTAGAGCCACTCGTTCGCACTTTACATCCTCAATTCCCCCCCAAACATTTATCTTTTTAGTTTTATTGCCAATTTCCATACTGTCAGAACCTTTTTGAAATTGGGGTGTTAATATGTGGAATACGGCCATGCCATCATGGGAAAAATATCATTCATGTGATAGCCTGGTCATTGACTACATCCAGGTCATCAGCTGACTGCATTTTCTTGCCACATAACATTGCTGAGTCTAGATCTGACAAATTCAAGCAACCCTATAACACTGCCTCCAGAGTCTTGTACAGTGGGCACTATGCATGATGGATGTATCACTTCATCCACTTTCACTCTTGCCCTAACCCACACATCACTCCACGATAGAGTAAATCTTACTAACCATACAGGTTTTAACCCAATTCAAATGATTTCAGCAGTCTGCTTAGTTGTTGTGTTTTCTTGATGCGGTCTGATAATAGAACCCTTATGAACTGGTGACCCTTTTTGGTGTACTGAGAAAACTTTTACCCTTGATGGGGTCCAAGCACGAGTGAAACACTGCAAGTGCAATAGTTTAGCAGGGGATTACATAGAGAAATAATGGCAATTTATACTCTCAGAAATGTGTTCTGTTATTTTGCACAATCAAAACCTCTACTTGATCACTACTGTACATGATGAGAATCCTTATGCGAACCTTAAGTAGCAGAAAAGATTTAAAAATACTTTGTGCAAATAGCAAGTAAAATAAATATTGTGCAATATATTGCAAAAAGAGAAGATCAGGTAGGTAGGTATGACCAAATTTTGGTATGATGGTTGTAGATCATAGTGTTTGTCCATGTGTGCGTTTATTATCAGTTCAGTCCTGATGTTATTTAGATTATCTGAGTGATTTGTGTGTGTGTGTGTGTGTGTGTGTGTGTGTGTGTGTGTGTGTGTGTTTAATCAGTCCAGTCCGTCTTGAGGAGACGGATGGTAAAAACTGTTACATAGTCTGGATGTGAGGACCGAATGCTTCGGTACCTTTTTCCAGTTGGCAGGAGGGTGAAGAGTGAGTGAGATGGGTCTGTCCGATCAGCCACGATGCTGGTGGCTTTGCAGATGTGGGTGTATATTTATTCAATATAGGGAAGAGAGACCCCAATGATCTTCTCAGCTGTTCTTACTATCTGCTGTAGGGTCTTGCGGTCCGATATGGCACAATTCCCAAACCAGACAGTGATGCATCTGCTCAGGATGCTCTCGATTGTCCCTCTAAAGAAGGTGGTAAGGATTGGTGGTGGAAGCTGGGCCCTCCTCACCCTTCTCAGGAAGAAAAAAGACGTTGTTGGGCTTTCTTGTGCAGACAGCTGGTGTTGAGGGACCAGGTGAGGTTCTCCTCCAGGTGAACACCCAGGAATTTTGTGCTCTTGATAATCTCCACAGAGGAGCCGTCGATGTTGAGCGGAGAGTGATCACTACGTGTCCTCCTGAAGTCAACAACCATCTCTTTTGTCTTATCGACGTTCAGAGACAGGTTGTTGTCTTTACACCAGTCCATTAGCCTCTGCACTTCCTCTCTATGCTGACTCATCATTCTTGCTGATGAGACCCACCACTGTTGTGTCATCAGCAAACTTGATGATATGATTGGAGCTCTATGTCGCTACACAATCATGAGTCAGCAGTGTGAACAGCAGGGGACTGAGCACACAGCCCTGGGGGGCCCCACTGCTCAGTGTGGTGATGCTGAGGCCTTTCGGTCAAAAAGTCCAGGATCCAGTTACAGAGGGAGGTGTTCAGGCCCAAAAGGCTCAGCTTCCCAATCAGGTGTTATGAGATGATTGTATTGAATGCTGAACCGAAATGTACAGCATTCTAACGTAAGTGTCCTTCTTGTCAAGGTGTGTCAGTGCCAGGTGGAGTGTGGTGGAGATGGCGTCATTCAATTAAATTAAATTCAATTCAATTTTATTTGTATAGCGCTTTTAGCAATTGTCATTGCCGCAAAGCAGCTTTACACAGTCATCCGTCGAACGGTTTGAACGATACGCAAACTGCAGTGGGTCCCGTGAGGGGCAGCAGGGTCTTGATGTGTCTCATGACAAGCCGCTCAAAGCACTTCATGATGATGGGTGTGAGTGCAACAGGGCAGTAGTCATTGAGACAGGACAAAGAAGACTTCTTCTAAATAATTAAATAATTAAATAATTACTTAATAATTAATAATTAAGACTAAATAATTCTTAACTTAAACTATAATGTTTAACATATAGTTATTAATTTCTACAAAAATTCCACTTGATTAAGTACAAATGAAATTTTAGAAAAGGCTGATGAACATAAGTTAGGAGAAGGAAAAAACACAGAAACTAAAAGACATAAAGCAAAGCATTTCAGACGTGGAATTCTGAGCAGATTTCACTACCTTCCTAATTGGGAATCGGTGAGTGGATAACAGCGGTTCTACCACACAAAGCATATTACCATGATGATGGTACAACCGCAACAGCCTTGGGAAAGGGGAAAAGGATTCTACATTAATGGTATTAATATTTTTTCACATGGTAAACACCCCATTTATTGGAAGCATTAACATGTTTATTTTCCCAGTCCTAATATACAGTATGTATAACAAATGCTTTAATTGAAACTATTATAAACTCCATGCAGTGACAAATTTCTGCCACTATGATGTTCCTCCTGGCCCAACACAAAAAATTATAATAATCTGCTTATTAAAGAAGGTACTTAAACTTTCTCCCAAAAAATCATTTTTATTCTAAAATAATTATAAAAATGTAATCAAAATTATACTGTCCCTAAAATAAAATTCCCAGATAATGCTTGTTTTGTAATTAATAGGTTTAAAAATACAGTACATCTTAATCTTTATTTTTTTTTCCTTTGGAAAATGTGGAAATTATTGTCACATACAAAAGATTTGCTCTAAATTATTAGGTTATAATAATCATGCTTGATGAATTAAATTTTTCTTTGTCATAACAAGGCACAGATAAAAACTTTAAAATTGGCATTGCACTTAAAGTGTTTTTTTAAATCGCATGAGATATATATAAAAAAAATAATAATAATAAATAATGTGCTACAAAAAAATAGTATACTTACCAAAGGTCCTTGAAAGGTTTAATATCACTAAAATAACTAATAAGAACATATATATGTATATCACTACTAATTAGGACATTTCTGTATAGCTTCCATCAAAACCATTTTGTTATTGTTGTTGTTGTAGTACTCCGATAGTTTATTATAAACAATCATAATGCTCTTATACGTTCATGTCTAGTCTAATTTTTAACAAAAGCACTTGTACAGCAGTGTTACTGGGAATAGAATGCCATGCCTTGTATATTTTTTCATTATTAAGAATCAGATACATGGCTGTCTTAGTGGCAAACAAAATAGTAAGATAAGGCTTTTTGTAGTTAGCTTCAGGGCAGTGTTACACTCTGGGGTTTGCCCTGTATGTAGTATGCTAACCTCAATAATATTAACCCAATATTGCAAAAATGAAGACTCAGTGTAGTAAGACAGGAATATTAGCCTATATTATTTCCCATATGTATGAATAAATGTCTGGGAATCTGCTTGCCTGCTATGTTATGCTAAGATTTGGATGGATTTACTAGTCAGCATATGTTATTAGATACATTGAGACACTTTAAAGGTCAAGGAATAGTTACATGAAAAAGAACACCATTAAATGTGT
>JAOVVA010000027.1:9944289-9958855 GCA_028565275.1 Leiocassis micropogon | reverse complement strand
CAGACTGAATCTTCGAACTGCTTCACACGAGTCGTTTACGAATCATTTAGAAATGGGGTAAAATTAAATATATTTTTGGAGAAAACTAAAGTGTTTTTTGACCTTGCATACATGTAAACCTGTTTTAAGCGACTCATTAAGCAATATTAGCAACCTTTAAAATGGCATAATTGGGGCACTTTAACCCCAGAAAGAACTCCAGTGCTACTTATTTAATTCATTAAGATCGAAGAAAAGGTGCATGTGTGTGACCTAAGGCTCAGGGAAGAACTTTAACTTGGGCATGGATGACAGACTGTTCCATAATTAGACTCTATGGATCCTTGCCTCAGCTGGATGAAGTTCCTTTTTTCGCTCTGAATAGCATGAATGTGCAAGCCTTGTGTGCACTTTGTGTTCATTTGCTCACTGAAGGAACTGTACATATGACTTAAGGGCATCAGGAGTTCTATGGAATAAAGAGGGGACATATAGTCGTTTCAATGCAGTCCTTTTTAAGACAGTGTGGAGGTCAATATTATTGAACATATTAAGTGAATTAATATACCATATTTATTATTTAATTTCCATAATCTTCTTTTAATTTTGTGAAGCTGCTTTGAGACAATGAATATTGTTAAAAGCACTATATAAATAAAATTGAATTGAATCATTCATAGCCGTAATCTCCACAAGAGAACTCTACATTACTGCTGGTGCTATTCAAGCTGCTAAGTGAAAATCTACATGAAAATCACAATTCATAATATATAACTTAATGTCATTGAAAGCTTTTAAAGCTGTTGTAAAATGGTCACCAGAACACAGGTACATAAGTTATTTATAGATAGAATATTCTTAAATTATTCAAAGCTGTCACTGAGTTCAGAGCCTTCGTGCCTTCAGAGAGCTATTCGGTTTGATCAAAGCTTATCAGCATTTTTTTTTTTTTTTAAGTTTTCATAGAATCTACCTGTGTGATACAGTGTGTAATTTTTGCTTAAAGTTTTAGAATGTGTAAATTTTCATGACAGGCAATAATAAAAGTCTTATGATGGGTCACCTGCCATGCTTCATTCTGAGCAGGTCTTTTTTGCAATATTTCTTAATGAATTGTAAGTGACTCTCTGGCAAAGCTGGAGGTCTGGCTTGATTTGTTTGATTTTTTAAAATCTAGTTGTACTGTATACAATTTGGCAAAGAGAAAAACTGTATTTGTACCCACTGCAACAGCCTGCATTAAATAACTGCTTAGAGACCAAATAATGTTCTGCTATAACATAAGACCATAATTCTTATCCACCGGTTTAACTTGAATTGGCTTGAAAATTAAGCCTGTGGTTAGAGTCAAGGACGAATGCATGTAAAAAAATAAATAAATAAAAATCAGTTATTTTCACAAAATTGTCTATAAATGTACTATAACTTTAAGCGGAATGGGTGTCCCATTCCAGTGCAAAGTGTTTATATTTTTATTTTACATAGTGTTTCAATAACATATTTTCCCATGTGTTCTCGCTATAGTGTGATTACAGTATACTTTACAAATGAGAAGGTATCTCTCATCTTACCTGCCTTCCACATCCACCCCCTCTCCCCTACAGGTCTCGCCTGAGAACTTCAGTCAGGCTGGCTCTCTTAATGTCTACTGATAGGGAGTCTCTGGGCTGCTAGGAAGTGATACTAAAGGTAATTGCATCTGAAATGGTGTGACAAAGAGGATCCATTATAAAAGCTCTCTCGGGGCCCAAGAGGCTCAGTGATGGGACACGCCAGCCTGCAGTTTTGTTTCAAGGATTGTCCACTATGAACCAAAGAACATGAGAAGCCTATCGAACATCTTACAATGACCAAATGGCAAAGAGCTTATTTGCTTAGCTCTGTATCATCTGCATACAAGCAAACATACAATTTCTTATTGTCATACATTTAAATTTGGGCTAATTTATTTTGTGTATTTACACATTTACTGTTAGTTTTCTTCACAATCTTGGTATTAATGAAATTTCTGTGATTTCAGAATTATGTTTGTATTCTACTTATTCTGCAAATACTTATTACCCACAGAACTACCTTATGTAAAAAAAAAAAAATTATCATTTTCAAAGATTATAGTACTTATAGCACGTACTGTTTTATTTATTTTTTTTACAGGGAGGGCCAAAATCTGGATCCAAAGATTTTATTATGTAATTCCCCCACCCCCAGCCCCAAAATTGCTTTGAAACTAACAAGGGAACAATGAATAAAGCCTGAACTAACACTACGTGACATTTTATCTGAATTCAGACACCTACTGGAATTGGCCCAGAACAAGGGAGGAAATCCTCTCTTTACAGTATGTAGAACTGCATCTGTTGTGTTATGTTGAAAAATGTTTAATGTTCTTGTGTTCAGCACACAGTATAACCAAGTACCGCAAACATAAAATGCTGTCAATTTGAGCATTTGCTTAAACGTATACTTTTAAATATGCTTCTCCTATATGTGAGGTTACTTTGGGGTTATTTATTATTATTATTATTATTATTATTATTATTATTATTATGTTCAGAGCATTAAGTACATGTCCTCATCCAAAAGGTGATGTCTGATTACGTTTGAGTCTTCATACAAAACATATCCTCATGCTTGTTCACTAGATCAGGGACTAAGAATAACATTGGGAAAATGTGTCATTAACTAAAGAATATTTAACTAAGTAGCAATAACTGAGGTCCAATGTGAGCTAAAAGTCTTTCAAACAACATACAGTATAGGGAACATCTCATCAGTCCATAGTCTGAGCCATAACAGTTTACTTTTTAAAAAATGCCATTGATAAGACTTTGTTAGGTTAAATAATTTCATTATGTCCTTAGCATACGTTTGTTAATGTGGCTGAGAAGTGTTTGGCTGGACCTCGCGCCCGTCATTTTATGGACACTCCTAAACACCTCTTTGACAAGAAATGCAAGAATATCAGGATAATCAGTGGTATTGCTTTTGATCACTTGCAAATTTCTTTGGTTTAGTTTAGTTTATTTATTTTCTACATTCTACAACAATACTGGGGATTTCAAAGCTATGAAATAACATGTATGGAATTAAGTAATTATGTTACAACTACAACAGTCACTTGTTATTTTCAGACATTGAGGTCAGCCTTTCTGTAATAGTTCTTGTACAGCACTTATAATATTTGGTCGGGGCTTCTTTTACATAAATTACTGCAGTAATGCGGCGTTGCATGGAAGCGATCAATCTGTGGCACTGCTGACGTGTTATGGAAGCCCAGGTTGCTATGGTAGTGGCCTCAGCTCTTCTGCATAGTTGCGTCTCGTGTCTCGCTACCTCTACCTCTTTAGAATACCTTCTAGATTCTCTATGGTACTGGATATTAGGACTTTCGGCAGTGTCGGCAAGTGCCAAGTTCTGCTGGAAAATGGAATCAGCTGGAAGAGGGAAGCAAGAAATGCTCCTAAAACTACAGTTTGCACGATCAGTGGTGGTTTGGGGAGTCATGTCATCTGCTGGTGTTAGTCCACTGTGTTTTATCATATCAAAGATCAGTCTAATCTTTGACCTGATGAAACGCAGTGGACTAACATGGTCTGATCTGAGGGACCATTAAAGGCTCAGGGTGTTTTGAGTTCATTAACTGAATAAACTGTGACACTTTCTTAACAATATTCTTCACGATATTTTCTGAGATACTGAATTTTGGGTTTTCATTAAAATTAAAAGAAATAAACACTTGAAATATATCAGTCTGTGTGTGATGAATCTATATTATATGAGTTCTTTTTGAATCGAATTACTGAAATAAATCAACTATTTGATAATATTCTAAAGTATTAAGGTATACCTGTATACATGTGCTTAAAAGTCCTGCCAGTGTGTGTTAATGGGGAGGCTTCAGATTTTAAACTGTGTATTTGGGTTTTCAGATATGTCAGGTAAAACAATTTATGAGTATTTTAAGGGTACATTTTATCACTACTAGAATATGGGAATTATGTTGCAAAAATGTAGAACTCTAAAAATGAGCACATTATTATTTGGTCATAGAAATAACTGAAAGCAACAATAAAAACACATGATCATGTGCAGCTGTGCTATATTTTGGCCTATGTGACCTATTTTTTTTATTGCGCAGTCATGTTTGTATAGTTGGTTAAGATTGAATCTGCATGCAGTCCAAAACGTATTGCAAAAACAGAGGGAACATCTTGGTAATGTGTGTAAAGTTTACATACAGAACAACAAACAAATAACCAAATAGAAATTGTCCACAAAATTATCTACATCGCAACTAACGATCTCCCTGGCCAAACAGTGGGGAAGAGCACCTGTGGGCACTACTGAAGTAAGCGTAGTCTGTTATTGTACTTATACCTTATTTTAACATCAGAGTAGAGTATTATACTTTCTAGAGCACAGCACTACATTATGCAACATCTGTTGTTTCTTCTTACTGTCTTTATGAGAAGAAAAAAAAAACAGTCCAAATTGAAGCACAACAAGCACGTCTCTTGCAACACAACACATGCATTATTGTGGCTGATTTGGTTGCAGCTATTAGATGCAATGGCAATGTTACTATTACAAAATCAGTGTAACAGCCTAAAAAAATGAAGCCCTGAAAAAATGCCCAAGGAAAGTCCTAACCCTAACTCACTTCTTAACACTCATGCCCTTATTTGAACATTGTTTTAAGGTGTGGAACAGAGGAGATCAAAAAGAGTTAATCATTTTCAAAAACATTCTCCGCCTGCATGCCTATACGATTTCTCCTTATAAAAAGTCTACATAAAATCTTAGAAAACACGTACTGTAGGGATAAGCCCATTGTTGTGCTAATTTCACTCACCCACTTATCGTCTATACTGCTTTATCCTGTATTCAGGGTCGCGGGGGGCCTGGAGCCCTGGACACCCTGGACGGGGTGCCAATCCATCGCAGGGCACACACATATACACACTCACACACACGCACACACACACTACGAACAATTTGGGAACGCCAATTAGCCTAATTATTTTTAGCCTAATTATTATTATTAGCCCAATATTATGAGAATCATGTGCAATATTTATATATATATATATATCCGGTGTGCAATAACTACCAGTGTTATACAAAGTGGGTAAAATGTAACTAGGCATTAAATATTGGTAATAAAGTCTATATTTCTAATACAAATTTATTGAAGCAAATTGTACATGTACTTTATTACACAGGAAAATGTAATAGCAAATCTTTAAATTTCAACATCAGCATTGGCCACTTCTTCTTGCATCATTTACTGAGCCTGTGCTCATCAGCTTTGCATGGCAATTTTTTATTTTATTTATGTCTCTGGACATAGTGTTGCATTTCTCCCTTTTACTGTACACCACCATCTCTGCAAAAGAACAATGGAATTCCACTTCATTGCCTGCTGTGATCTTAGGTTGCTCTTGAACAGTCAAGCACTCGACCATCTTAATTTATGTTGCATGTTCTGCCTCTCGCGGCTGTACTATCAACAAGGGAAATATGAAATCCTATTTACTATTGTCTATTTAGAGACTGTTTTCATCATGACTCCAGTGATACTACTGAGTTACAGTGATACTGAGTTTTATAGCCATTAAATATTGTCTAGTTAATTTACACCTACTCTGTATAATATATAACACTACAAATCAAAAGTTAAGACATATCTTCAAATTCCATTGTCTTTCCTGATTTTTATTGCTGAATGTTCAGCATGTTCAATAATCAATAATTGAAGAGTGTTTGCTACTTATGCTGTGTTAAGCCTTCATAACAGCTCTAATCTGAGGTTCTGTGATTGTTGAGGCTGGTAACTTTAAATAAGCTTCTCCTTTTTAAGTTTTGGTATTTCTTTCCTAGGAAGGTCTTCAGAAGAGCCAGTTTCATCATGGTACTGTACTTGATCGTTTTTTTTTTTTCAAATGAACTTGACAATACTGTTCTTGTAAGAACTATTCCAGAACAACTTCATGTCTTGATATAACAACTGTTTTTGTTAACGAATTACCAAATGTGTTATTTCATAGTTTTGAAAAAAAAAAAAAAAAAAAAAAAAAGAAACATTGTTCTAGAATGTAGAAAACAAATCCAAACTTGAGTCCAAACTTTTCACTATATTTATACACCTCTCTTCTTACCATGATGTGACCATCACTCTGGAACAGGGTAAATCTGGCTACAATACCACTTCCTATTGCTCCACTGTCTATTCTTTATGCTCAAATTGATGCCTTTTTTTCAATTAGCCTCACTGATAAGTGGTTTTCTTGAGGAAACACAGCTGTTTAGTCCCGAACCCTTAAATTCTCTTTGCACTGTGCGAGTGGAAATGCTCTTACTCTTCATTAAACATAAACACGAGTTCTACTGTTTGTTTGTTTGTTTTTATTGTTTCAATAAAAGTTGAAAGTTTATTTTTTTATTTTGAATATGTTCAGTGAGATTAGACTGATTAACCACAAGAAATTATTTTTCATAAAAGAATTCAATCAATAATATTAATCATTACTAAGGGTTCTAAGAATTCTGGAGCTGCTATAACTAAATAAAAATTTTAAAAGACCTTTTTTTTCCAATGTAAGTGAAATCTGGCCAGCTAGAGGGTTATGATGGCTTTATTTGGGGAAATGTTGACTTACCATGGCATTTTTATTCAGAATTTAGCCAGAAATTACAAAGAAGGCCTTGGGAGAGAGAGGAAACAAAGGACATTTGTACAGGGCTGGAAATGTTCCTCTTCCTCCACTTTAGGTTCACTCACCTCCAGGCTTATCTCCTCTAACAAGAAGATCATCTAACCAAGATGAGTGTTTGCTTATTGGGGACTGTTAAAACCAAGCAAATCTTTTATGCTATATTTAAGCACACATGACACACTGCTGATTTCTGACTTCTTTGAAAATCACATGTGCTCGAGGCAGGCGTGAAATTGACATTTGCACCCAAGAGTGGCGCATCAGGATGCACGACAAAGGCTCCTTATTGTGCAGAAGGCCCGGGAGGGAGTAAATCCAAACTCGTGTTCTCTCTGCATTTCTCTTTAACTTGCCCAACCACCTCCTCCATTGCTAGAGGGTCAATTTGTCCAGTGCCCCATCTTAAAGCCTTTGAACTGATCATGTAACCAGAGGCACCAGCTTGGTGGAATCTTTAAGGTTGTGTTGATGAGCACAATGGTGTGAAAGAAAATTTATCTGTACCTTGTGTCTAGTACATCACATCAGAATAGAACTACTGTCCTTCACTCTTGTTGGAACAAAATAACACATGTATGTATAGCTAGAAATGTCAAATTGTTCCTAACAATTCAAAAATAAAATTGTGACATAATGCCTGAACCCATTTTGCTGAAAATGGTTTAGTAATGCATACATTTCTGAATAATGCTAGTTATTTTCATCAAAAAGGGAAGTAATGTAAATTTTCTAGTACAAATGCAATATCAAAAGCAAAACAAAAGCTTACAATCTTTGATCTATTCATTTGACTATACTGTATAGTAATAAAATGTTAGATTATTAGTGCTGCGTGTGCATGACCATTAAAAATGTATGAAAATGAAACCAAATAATTAAATGGTGCATATGGCTAAAAATTTTACAAATATATAACATAGTATTATAAACTAACAATGACAGCGTAACATTTCGATTTTAAAAGCAGGACCTTTAATAGGCTTGGGTACAAACATTTTCATTCATGCATTGTTTATTATATTTAATATACATGTCATTCTACAGGTAACATGGTAACACATACAGTATAGGTGTTATTTTGTTATTACATGGTGAATTAGTAGTTAATCCTGTCACCTTGCACCTCCAGGGTTATGGGTTTAAATCTCGTTCCAGCTTTGTGAGTGTGTACCTATGTTCTTCCCATGCTTTGTGCACTTCCTCTGGATACTCTGGTTTTCTCCCACAGTCCAAAGATATGTGGCCTTGTTGCCATAGTGTGTAGTTGAGAGTGTGAGTGTGTGTATGCCTGCGCCCCTCAATGGGTTGGCATCTCAAACGATGTGTATAAGTGGAATACAGTAAATAATGTATACATGGATGTATGTTATTCTATGATGTACTGTATTGGTGAAAAATGCCAACTTAAATATGCATACTACAAAAATGCTAAGATAAGAATTCATAAAGAACCATGCTGATTTCTATTTCTCCTGTTAGTATTTGCTAAGAAGTGCGCAATACATGCAGGGCAGCACAAAAAAATAGTCAAATTTAAATGCCAAGAAGAACGCTGTGTTACACATACCTCTGTTTTTAAAGGTGTATCTACCTTAATGCCCTCAGGAGTCTCACCAAACACCTGGGTACTCCCAGAATTTACTTTTTGACGGGAACATGTGTGCATTCTAGTTTTTTTTTTTTAATCGTGCGTGTGTCCAAAGACAGTGTGTGTAGTGAAAATGTCTGTCGTTATGATATAGTTTCATTTTTCTTTGTTTTAATGTTTCTTGGTTTTAACTTCTGATCATTTTGTTTTCTTTAATGAGGTTACTACTATATTCAACTGCATGAGGCTTTTTTTTTTTTTTTATGTTTACCCAAACGTCCCAGGTGACTCTTCAACATGGGCAATAATTGTAAACTTGCCCTTGGCAAGTTCTTTCTCTGAAAATAAGTATTTGTGTGCGCATGTGTGTGTGCGTGTGTGTGTGCGTGTGTGTGTGTGTATGTGTGTGTGTGTGTGTATAGGGATAACACAGCTGTGTGTACCTTTTTTTTGTTTGGGAATGTATCATTTTTGCTTTTTCTAACTATATCTTCACATATGAATGTGAATATTGTTACTAGTATGTATTCATTATTAATACTACAATGTGCTACTTATTTATTTTACTTACACCGCCATACCACAGTTACAATTATTAGAAAGCACTACTTCCATAAAGAACTACTTTCATAATTTGTAATACTTTTCATACTTTTAAATTGCATTTATAATGTTTAAAATCATTCCTATTTTCCCGGAACAGGGGCTAAGAAGCAGCAATGAACGGACATTTTCTAATCATCCCTGTTCGTGATGTGGGGCCACATCTCCTCAGCCTTTCCAGTGTGATGAGCTAATTTGACAGCTCACGGTGTGCTGTGGATCCTTCCTCAGTGAGACAGGTACCCTAGGGCGAGTCAGCTGGATCGTGGCTGCTTACAGATTTGGCTGCAGCTTCCTGCTGGGTGTCATCTGTCTCCGTGCTGTGGTGCTGCCTAATTTTTTTCTTTTTTTTTTTTCTGTCCTCCTGACATCATGGGGCTGAGCAGTTTGTGCCTGGCAGGCCTTGTCTGTCCAGGTCTGCCATCAAAGCAGCCATAGAGCTCCTGATCCAGTCCGGCATTGTTCCCAACACCCCCTGCCCCCACGCTTCTTATGGAAAGAACATGCAGGTCCACAAAAACTTCCCACAAATGGTCAAGGAGAATAAATGTACAATTCCTGTGTACCAACAGTGGGAGAAAAAAAGAGGGATTTTTTCTTTTGCTGGGAGGTGTGTGTTGGGAGGCGCCAGTAAGGCACATTCAAAGGTCCATGGATTAACACAGAAGGAGACAAAGAAATACACTCAAGTGTGAACTGTAAGCTTCAAATCAGAAGGATGCTGTGAACCTTAATCGTAAGCGACACAATGATCTTCTACCCAAGCAGGTTTACAGTTCAGCACTGCGAGACACTGTTGACCAGGTCATTGAGCAAAAGGTGGGCTTTCCACAAAAGCACATGAGGATGAGAGCATATGTTGATTTTCAGTCAGGAGCACAGCCACATAGTGCCTGGAGAACACCAACTCCAATCATCAGGGTGACAAGGCAGAGTACTGACCAGGAAAGGCTGTCATTTCTGTCCTTCCTGTCTCTTCTTATCATGCTCTTTTTTCTGTCTCTTGCTTGCAGACATAAAGGTAGTATCAGGATTAGTAACCTGTTCTTTGCTCAACATACGTAGAAGCAAGGATGGACAGACAGAAAGAAAAGAGTAGAAATAATCGCAGAAAGAGAGAGATAAAGAGTTAATGCAGTTAAAGAGTTAAAGGTAAAGGTTAAAGTATAAACAAGAGATGGAGAGGGAAAGCGAGAAAGAAAGACAGAGGGAGAAAGGCAGTAGGGGCCAGGCAGGTTGCTTCGCCCCAGGATGTGAGCTCTTGCCAGGGCTGTGAGTCGTGTAATCCCCCACCTGTTTAACGCCACTATTAGCGATATTCAGCACACTACGATAAGCTTACTGAATCCCCATGGCTGACTCGCAGGGCACTGGATCAAGACCCAGACGGAAAGAGCGGGGAATAAAAGACAGTGAGTGCAAGTAAACAAGAGAGAGAAAAAGCCATTCAATGCAAAATAATTACACCCATTGGGTAATGTGTGTCCTGTGGTCAGAAATGGTGAAAAACACAAGTGTGTGTGCAAGTGTGTGTGTGTGTGTGTGTGTGTGTGTTTGTGTGTGCGTGTGCCTGCAGCAACACAGTACTCCCAGGAGAGACAGGGCCTACCCAAGGCTACAGCAGCCTCTGTGATAGCAGATATAAGTTACTATTTTAATGACACTGTGATACTACACATTACAAAGCATATACATAATAGTTGTATAGATATAATAGGTTTATAATATATGTTTATAATTGTTGTATACTACACCTTGTGTCTCTATATAGAATAGAATAGAATAGAATAGAATAGAAATCATTTGCTTAAAGGTTTTATCATCTTGTTAGAGCAAATTTTATTTTTCTCCACAAAGATAAAAAATGTTTGAAATGATAATTTAATGGGTTTCTTGAGATAATAAATAATTGCTTTTGTATTTCCAAAGCCTGTGCTATAAAATGTTCGCGTAAATATAATAAAGACAAAAGGAAATTGTAAACATAACAATAAACAAAAGGACATAGATTAGACTCAACAACAACAAAAATAGCAATATTCAGTGTTTCCAGATGTTGAATGTCCGTTTTTTTGTGTCATTTTTAATTCATAAATATTGTCCTTTTTCTTGGAATTATTTTAATCATTTATACTGCGCTACCAGGTCAAGGCTGACGTTCAGTGCCAGTTTGATCTCTTGAGTTGTTCAGAGTACTAGCAGAAGCTGTACATTTCTCTAGAGTCCTGACCAACTCATTAATGTAAATTAATACAGTCCTGTCTCACCTCACAATGCTTGAAGAATAGTTGTGGTTTTTTTTTGTTTATTACAAATTTTATGCTGTATTTAATTTGCTTATAGGTTTACGCCATAGACCGGTCTCATTACCTTTGTAAAATAATCCTTAGATAAATCAATTTTTATATACTGTATATATAAAATGAAACATGTAAATCTGGACATTTATCAAGGAGGATCAATAATTGAAACCAGCGCCCCCCCCTCCCCTCCCCCCATCTCCAGATTACTACTCACACATACAACTAATTAGATCAAATTGATACTGTATCTCCTTTTATTTATTATTTTATTTATTATAAGCCCTTGATTCCAGATATGAGGGAAAGAGGTCTGTTGTACATTTTAGAATGTCATTTAGGATACCTTTAGTTCCACATGAATTAGCTTATTTAAGAATTTTTATTACATTTTTAAACTCTTGTTGCTTTATTTGTATGTTCCAGAATGTAACCCCTCCGCATTAAAAAATTTTTTTTTTAGAATAAGTAAAAAATGTAGTAGCACTGTCGCCTTGCACCTCCAGGGTCCGGGTTCGATTCCCGTCTCTGTGTGCATGGAGTTTGCATGTTCTCCCTGTGCTTGGTGGGTTTCCTCCGTGTACTCCGGTTCCCTTCCACAGTCCAAAGACATGTAGGTGGGGTTAATTGGTGTTCTCAAATTGCCCGTAGTGTGTGAATGAGTGTTTGAGTGTGTGTATGTATGTGTGCCCTGCGATGCATTGGCGCCCTGTCCAGGGTGTACGCCGCCTCGTGCCCTAAGTCATGGGGGACTTGCTCCAGGCCCCCGCGACCCTGAATACAGGATAAAGCGGTAATGACGATGAGTGAGTGAGTGTGTGAGTGAGTAAAAAATGTAGACCAAAAGCAATTAACGAGGGACTTTCTTTTTTGAATGTACTTTGTCTCCATCTACTGGCTACAATATAACAAACACAGGTTATGAATTCTGTATAACGTGCTATAAAAGGATAGTGGTTTGTACAGAGGGGCCTAAAAAAATTGTACACACTTCAATAAATATACTGTATGCCTCTCTTCTGACAGTTATATATTACAGGGCATAGATGAAAACTGTTGAAGTGTGTATACATTTTTGGGCCCCATTATCTAATGGTCTGAAAACCCACACCCTTGCCTTGCCTGTTGACAAGCAGCATCACTGACAATTACATTTTAAATTTAAAATACACTATAGACTGTAAGTTAATGTTGCTCTCTAGGCTGCTCCCATCAAGGGGTTGCCACTGAGGGCAATCTGATCCACAATTCTCCCTTTTTATCCAGCCCGGGGACTAGCATTCTCCTTTTTATAAAAGTCTGCATGTCTATCCAGAATGTATTACAATAGACACAGTGGAAAAACAGGTAATATTTTTATTCTTTTTAAGTAATCTTTTCCACCTAAATAGCTCCAAGATAGATAAATATAATGTAAAACTTTAAAACATACTTATTTAACTGTATTACTGATGGAATTTTAATGTTGGACACAACAAGCTTTCTTTCACTGTATGTCATCCATTAAGGAAGATTAAAAGAATTTTGCTACAGGAAATGTTACATAGTTCAAAGTGTTTTTTTATGTATTTGTTGCTGCAATGTTTATTCCGAATATCAATATCCCCACTTGAAATGTGTGTAGAATTATCACTACTAGTCACTCTGTGATCCCAGTTTCTTAGAAATTGAAGAGAATCAGATGGAACTGCATCAAAAACTGTAAAATGGTATGAGTGTAACACCAAATGTCAGATGGAATTGTGAATATGAAAGTAATGCCAATTGTTATACCAATTGTTTTTGGTAATTTTCTTACCAACAAAATTCTATTATCAAACAATGAGTGCTTAAACAATTATTTGTTCTTGTATAGTATATCCTTAGTATTTCAGATGAAGTACATACTGTATGTAGATTAAATTTGTGATTATATACTAAAGTCCAGGCTAACAGAGCTTGCCTGTAAAGGTTTTCCAATTTGATTGAGATTATATCCAAAGAATAACTACATAAGTTACAAAAGTCCATCTTCAAATTACTTCTTTTTAAGATAATGGAAATTATTTCTCCAAAGGACTTCATATAATTTAATAATATTGTGTGGGAAATCAAATGATAAAGCAATGTACAGTATAATGATCTAGAGATTCCTTCTGTTTTGGATAACAAGATATATATAGAAACATCTCACATTAACTTTTTCAATTCAATTCAATTTTATTTATATAGCGCTTTTAACAACGGTCATTGTCTCAAAGCACCTTCACAAAATGAAAAGAAAATTTATGGAAGTGTGTATGAGTGAGAAAAAAATGTTTTTAGATAATAACAAGATTGTGAGATTGTCCCAGATGAACAAGCCGAGGGCGACAGTGGCAAGGAAAAACTCCCTGAGATAGGAAGAAACCTTGAGAGGGACCAGACTCAACAGGGAACCCATCCTTATCTGGGTGATAACGGATAACAGGAATTATATAACGACATCATGTATGTTAGGCTGCTGGAAGTTCAGTTCAGCACAGGGATGAGTCAGCAGGTGCAGAGGACAGAAGGGGGTCTGGATCATTATCCAGGAATTGGGGTTTTTTTCTTGCTTTTTCAACAATAGGATCAAACTAAACTAACACCTGGAATAAGCATTGTATAGTGTTTTAATTGCTTTTTGTAAGAATTTCCCAAACCCAATGAAATCTACAGTTTTAAAAAATAAACTATAAAAGTTTGTACTTTCTCTGCTTCCATCAAGGGGTTGCCAATAAACAAAATAAAACTCCCATCAATTAAGTAATTATAACCAATCATTTCTAATGGCAAAAAATATTATTACCAATGCATCTTTTTTTGAATAAATAAATAAATAAATCTGGATTATTCTTCATCTATTATATGCTGTAAGCCTTGTTTCAGGCCGGCAAGTATCCAAGCAAATAATTTACCATCATTATTAAGGAGACTTGTATGTCCCCAATTGTCTATGTAAAAGCCTTTCTTTATTTGGTTTAGGAATTAGTTGTAATTAATCGTTGCTATAATGTGGGAGGAAATTCATCCCTTTGAATGGATTCATGAAAAATCATTAGGAGAAAAGTAGAAAAAAAAGTATCAATATTAATGTTACAGGGGCTGAGGGATACAGGTTCTGATAAAAATTAGTCACATATTGTGATTTCTTTTTTGTGATCCTCAGTTAGTGTGCCATGAATATTGAGTTTGCTTTTTGTTGCCAATTCAGCATTTTCTCTTTTCTAACACCAAAAAGGTGTTTTGTATTTTCTCCCCTATTTACATCTCCTCATTCACTCATTCAAGTTGTTTAACTGATTTTTTAAAAAGCTAATATCAAACTCCTCTTCATTGTAAAGGCTTGTTTCCAATATTTATCTAAATATTTTTCTCTT
>JAOVVA010000027.1:9911855-9921863 GCA_028565275.1 Leiocassis micropogon | reverse complement strand
CCTGGGATAGGCTCCAGGTCCCCGCGACCCTGAATACAGGATAAAGCGGTATAGAAGATGAGTGAGTGAGTGAGTGTTTACAGATAGAGTTTGATTATAATTGTTCTTAGAATTCACTGTATGACAATTCCAGTGGTCAAACGTTTACATACACTCAGTTAACTGAGCCATTGAACGGCTTAATTTTTTATTTTTTTTTAATTATGTCATGGCTAGATGATTCTTATATCACTTGACTCCATTAGTGATGTACCTGTAGGTGTATTTTAATATGAAGAACAAGTCGAATTTTCACACCATCCCAATTATGAAGCATTGGGTGGCATCATGTTGTGGGGTTGCTTTGTTCCAGGAGGGACTGGTGCACTTCACAAAATAGATGGCATCATGAGGAAAGATGATCATGTGGATATATTTAAGAAACATATCAAGACATTAGCCAGGAAGTTAAGGCTTGTTCACAAATGTGTTACAAATGTAAATCAGTGGTTCCCAAACTGGGGGTCGCGGAATAATTTCATGGGGTCGCGAGAGGGATTAAAAAATTATGTCTTTTTTGTGATTATAATACACACTTTTCAGTATTACAAGTAAATGCTATAAATAAATATTTTCTGATTTGTAAAGATATTACTGATTGAGTGTGAGTGTTTAAACTGAGTGTTTAAAAAAAATAAATTCGCGATTCAAAGATATGATGTCACTGTGCAGCGACTGGCTCACTAGTTATTGCTACAGCGCACAACTGCACGTGAAAACCGACAACTGCCGAGATGGATAAATTTGTTATTCGCAAATCTAAAAATGTTGAGGAAATTGTGGACGGTTTGCCTGGGTCATCGGAACCATGTACATCAACCAAGCATAAGAGCAAAACCCCGTCAGACCAAAGTAGGAAACGTCGAAAATATCAGGAAGAATTATGGAAGTATGGATTCACTTGCTCTACTCTTGACAACGTAGATTTCCTTCAATGTGTAATCTGTTCAGAAGTGCTAGCTCATGAAAGTATGAAGCCCGGCAAAACACATGATTGCTCAACAAGCCAAAAAAAAAAAAAACAAGTACACCCTTCCCATTAAAAAGTAAGCCAAAATTATTTTGATGTATAGTAAATGTAGTCAAAATACTGTGAACAGCTTGTTATGTTTATTGCTTGTTTTTGATAGTGGGGGTCGCAAGATCTTGTCGATCTTCAATTAGGGGTCGCTGACTTGAAAGTTTGAGAACCACTGTTCTAAATGGACGAAGACCCCAAGCATACTTCCGAATTTGTGGCAAAATGGTTTAAGGACAATAAAGTCAAGGTATTAAAGTGACCCTGTCCTGAATACAGTAGACATCTGTGGGCAGAACTAAACATGTGCAAACAACGAGGCCAAGAATCCTGACTCAGTTACACCAGTTCTATAAGGAGGATTGGGCTAAAATTCCAGCAACGTATGGTATGAAGCTCATGGAAGGCTGCCCGCAACATTTGATCCAAGTTAAATGAGTTAAACCTCTTTGATAAAAGCTGAAATAAATCTCTCCCTACTATTCTTCTGACAGTTCACATTCTTAAAATAAAGCAGTGATCCTAACTGACCTAAACATAAATTTACTAATTAAATGTGAGGAATTGTAAAAAAAAAAAAAAAAATAGTTTAAATGTATTTGGCTAAGGTTTTTGTAAACTTCTGACATCAACTTTAAGAAAAAGTTAAAGAAGGTCTAAGGAAAATTCAACCGAGGTTACAAAATAATTCAATCTTACCATGCTTGTGCACAAATGCCAAACCAGAGAGCACTTGAAACATGATGTTCCTTATTTCATTTTCAGTGAATATCTTATTTTCTCTGATGGCAGAGCATTTGATGCACATAAGAAGAGAGAAAAAGAGAAGTATAGAAAAGAGTAATAAATGGATAATAAACTCCTAAAGACATCTCATCCATAGGTTGCGCAAGACAAGTGTTTAAAATGAGCTCAGAAGTGAATTTTTCCAGTTTTTGTCTACACATATCAATTTGTACTTAAGTGTGCCTTATCAACGTCTGAGCCACTCAAACATTCAGTCACCAAAGAGATAAAGAGAGAGTCTAGTCTTTTCCTAACCCATGAATGACTGCTTGGCTTTCACACAGATATTCTTCTTTATTAACTAGGAATATCACAGTGCTGAACCAATAACCTACCATGCTTATGAATAAATGATAGTCCCTGCAATATCTGAAAGGTTATGTTCCTGATGACTGACTCAGGGAACAACTTGTTTCTAGAGACAAGAAAATTAACACAGATGTCAAATGACTCTGGGATTAATTCTAGGAGAAGCGTTTACAGAGTATCAAAATATATAGCCAAGAATTTGATATTATAAGGTTGAGCAATCGCTATGACTATCATAGTTTATGGTTTTATATAAAAATTAAGAAACAATCAGAAATTATTTTTGATTTGTTTTTGTCAGTTTAACAGAATGTGACAATGAAAAAGAATGTTTTTGAGTAAAAAGTACAGTAATACTAGGGTTCATAGGTTGTGTATGTGGAACCTACATGGCTTTCATGACCACTGACATAAATTAGTACATCTCAAAAAATTAGAATATCATGGAAAAGAGGTTTTTCCCATCATTTAACTCAAACAGTTAAACTCATATTTTAGAAACATGTAAAATATTTAAAGCATTTTGTTTGTTTGTTTAATTTAAATGATAAAACTTACAGTTAATGAAATTAAAAAATACAGTCTTTCAAAATATTCCATTTTGAGTAACTTTTTACCCATACAGTATAGATACAGTGTATCTATCGGTCTAGTTCAGTACACGAACCACAATCACGGGGGAGACTGCTGACTTGACAGCTGTCCAAAGAACGATCGATACCCTCCACAGGGCGGGTAAGTCACAGAAGGTTATTGCTGAAAAGCCTGGCTGTTCACATAGTGCTTCAGTATATCAATGCATATTCATGGAAAGTTGACTGGAAGGGAAAATGTGACAGAAGGAGGTGTACAAGCAAAAAGGATGACTGTCACCTTAAGGAGACTTTTAAGAATTAAGGAGAGCTTCATAAAGCAGAATCCAAGCTGCCTAAAGTCCAGTGTGCTTTCCACTGTAAGTGATGAGTGCTAAGTTTTCTTTTGGTTTTTGTCCACTGTGTTATCACGTCCAGATCACTTCAGGCTTCCATCTGCTGACAAGCTTTCTGGAGATGACAATTTACTTTTCCAGTAGGACTTAGCACCTGCTCACTATGCCAAAACAACCACTAACTACATTGGTGACCATGATATCAGTGTGCTTGATTGGCTAACCTGAAAACCCATAAAGAATCTATAGGGTATGGCCAACAATACAGACAGCTGGTATCAAAGTAACCTAGTCTTCAATAATAACTTAGGAGTGTCACAGGATGATTGCCTCCATGCCATGCCACATTGATTCTGAAGGAGCCCTAACCAAGTTGTATGGTAGTAACCTATTGTAGAGTGTATAAATTAAGTCTCAAAATATGGTTATTTTTGTATTGTAAATCTCTTTTTGATTGATCCTAGGAAATATTCAAAAATTTTGAGATACTAGATTTTTGATCTTGATCATGAGCTGTATTTCATGTTACATGTAATGAATCTAAATAATATGAGTTTAAATTTTGAATTCAATTATATAAAAAACATTTCTAAAATATTTTGTTTTTTTACAACTTAAAAAACAAGAAGAGTAAGCTTGTCATTTACAATTATTGTCACACCTGGCCCACCTCAGCCTTGGGGAATAAGATCTGGCTCGCCGGATTACTGAGCCGCCGCTTGGTCTCCCCCTAGTGTGTCTACGAGTGTATTTGTTTCCCCGTATTCCTTTAGCACCAAATCAAGTTCACCTGTGTCTACCCCGTGTGTCTCCCTGTTTATTCCGGTCGAACCCATAGCCCTTTGTCTGTTCACAGTTGTGTTTAGTATGTTAAGCTTGTGTGTGTTTGTGTATACTCTCCCCCAAGACTGAACAGCGTCTGCAGGGACGGGCACGGTACGTTTTTTGGGACAACCGCCGTCAGAGTCAAGATCAAGGCAGAGAGAGGCTCAGACCTCAGAGTTTAACTCCTGGTCGAGTTCGTTATTTCCTTGTGTTGCATTTTTTGTTCATTACCGGCCCGCCTGCAGACCCAGCCTGGGGAGTCAGCAGTAGTTATTGTTTCTTTTATTTTTTTGGACATTTGAACTAATAAATCTCTTGTGTGTTTAACCCTGCATCTGCGTTCGCCTCCTAGTTGAGCGTCATGACAATTATTTATAATATATTACAACAAATATATTGTTTTATTTACAATTATGAATAAGCCTTGATAAATGTTTATGTATTCCCATGCAAAATTTCATAAATGTCTTATGCCATCTGGCAGTATCAACACTGCCAAATGGTTCATAAGATAAAACTACCTCCTTTATATGCAGTGAAAAAAAGTCATGGGTCATTCTTTAAAATCTACAGAACTGCTTCATACCTGTTTTTCATCAGCTGGTAAAGATTCTCTTTCATGTACTCAAAAATGAAGTACAACTGGTCATTTTCTCTGATTACCTCCTTTAGTTTCACCACGTTGGCATGATTCAGTTTCTTTAGCGACTGAAACACACCAATAATTATTTGAAATGTTTCACTGAATGCAAATTTGATAACATTATAATAGGAATCAGAATACTGTAAATATTATTTTAATGCATTGTGCTATTGAACTGATCATGTGATCACGAGTTCACATTCCTGGCCTAATTTGTACCTTCACTTCTCTCAGGTTCATACACTCCTCCCAGGAGTAGAACTTCCTCTTCATTCTGTGAAACAGAAAGAACAGACACGCTCAATTTATATTACTTCATTAGCAACAACAGAACGCGCCATTGTTAAATTTGTAAGGCGGCATATTGTATTAGTACACAAGGAAAACCTTTCCTTATGTAATCACAATGTACAATATACGTTATGAAGAAGTTAACATTAAAGACTGTAGATTTTTCTGCATTCACACATGACACTTCCATAACTTTCTATGAGGTTAAACTGAAGTGAAACTGTACCTGGTAGAGGAGGAGGCTAGAGAGGATGTTATTCTAATTTGCTGCCAATACACTCACTCTCACGCACTCATTCTTGCTGGCCAAATTAATTGATTTCATTTTGCAGTAAAACCTTTCAATCCTGTCTTTGTTGCTGATTTCTAACTCTTTGAGCATGAACTAGTTGCTGCCATTCTGATGATAGTCATAAAAACTATAACAAGCTTGATAGCAAGTTTAAAAGTTTGCAAGTAAGTAAAAAGTAAAAGTTTTACTGTGATTTTGCTTAGTTATAGTACATCATATGATTTACCTTTATTGTCTGAAGCATGCTAATACATAGTTAAAATGTTTAATAAATGGCCACAAAATACATCAACAATTAAAATGTATCCTTTTGGCAATGTTTTTTTGTTTGCTTTGTTTTTTGCAAAAAAGCTTATATACAATTACCGCTTGCAAAAAAAAAACTACACAGTCATAATTATCCCTAACTTGCACATTTCATCTGAGCTATTATCAGATCCCTTTGCAGGTAATACAGAGGATATGATGTTCAACAAATCAATAATTTATGTTTCAAATAGGAGTTTATTAATGACATTCATCTTCACTCTGATTATACCATATTCTCAATGACTTCCTAGTGCTTCACTCATAAATGATTAATGTGTTAAAAACTGTACTATTTATCTGACCAAGAACTGTCAGCAGAAATAAACAGTACCCTTACAGCACACATACGCCGCTGTCTATCAGATATATAAAGTTATATCAGCGAGTGTGTTTGCTGATCATCAATACTGTATGTCACCATGACACTAGCACTAATCAAAAATGCCTAACAGAGGATGGTTGGAGAATCTAAGTTGTATCGCCCAGCCACTCTACAGATAGGCTTTGTTAACTTCAACCTTTATTTATTTAGGTCAGACCTTTCGAACTGCAAATTTATTACTAATCCAATGTAAAAAACAACAATGACATCCAAATTTAGATTCATAATGTCATAGGTACATAAAGAAGAGACATGGCTAAAGTTCAGAAACTTGAGTGCCATTAAAAAGAGCTTCAGCTAAATGGTGATGGCTGTTCAATTGATTTTTTTCCCTCAGTTTTTTCCCTTTCCTAGTGGTCGCCACATAGGATCATTCGATCTGAAAGTTATTGCCATTATTTTTTTATTTTTATAACTTTAGAACTGAGGATGCACTGTATTGGGAAAATAAGCACAACACATCAGAAGATATCCCTCATTGCTTGTAAGACAGTATAAATAGAAGGCCAACACTCTGAAGCCAATATTGCCATGCCAACAGACAAACTGATTAGACGCCTGTAGTAATTGTAGTAATAGCTTCAGTGTAACAAACTAGTGAAAGCATTCAAATTTTACTTAGAAAATAGTACTAAGTAAAAATACAAGTGATAAAACAGTTAAAATTCCACACTACAACCAGTTTTCCTAGGATCACTAACGAAAATGCCAGGCTCTAGTACAAAATGTTGGGTCCAACGTTGCTATGTATAACACAGATTCCCTGCAAGAGTTAGTAACTAAGTGCTAGTCTATGCAGGGACATACGCCTGACTGCATGTACAATAAGAGTTAGGTAACCCAAAGCATGTTGTAGTGATATTGTTCATTTGTTGATGTTACACCAAGGTGACATAGGCCTGTGCACTTTCACTCCTTCTTTCACCATCACTGGAGTATCATTTTGCATGGTAACTGTTTGTTCTGGACAGCAACAGTGTCTCAAAGAGTCATTTATAATTCAGCTTACTTACCCCTGTTGAAAGAAGACACTTATAACATGGTGTGGACTACTCTGTGCTCTGATCAGCTCTGGGTTTAGTACTGTTTACTACTTATTAAAATTATGAGGTTAATATAGGGGATGAGTTTGTGGTGTGTTGATTACTGTTGATGACATCGTTATTTACATATGTTGTTTATTTGTGTACAGAGTGGAGATTGCCTAGGAGTGTTTGCTTGGCATGCTTTCCAGCACAGTTCTGCTGGGATTTTGTGCAAGAACAAGAGCTTAATAAATGGCAAAAATACACAAACTAAATCACAGTTAATGTATACTAAACCACCGTTCTTTTACCATAAACACATTCACAACTCATATGTCACTTACTGTAGCACAATTTTACGTGCCAGGCTTCTCTGATCACATCACATCAACCAATCATTATTGCAAAGTTCTTCACAGCCAAAGATGAATAAGAACTTGCCTGGTAACAAAACCTAATCTATTTCTTACATAGATTCAAATTATTTTCCAGATTGCTGCAACACTCTACTTATTGGTTTTCTTTAATTAACAGGTGTTCTCTACAAAACATTCTACTGAGGTTACTTCACTGTCACACTGATGTGCTTGCATTTCAGCAACCAATTTAGCCAACTCAAGGTTTACTAAGAAACTAGAATGTACTAAAAATGTCGTGGATGTCTTGACCTAAGGCCTTACTAAGGGCCCAAACCTGTTCCAGCATGACAATAGCACTGTGCACAAAGTGAGCTCAGTGAAGACAAGGATTACTAAATTTGTATTATAAAAGAATTGCATGTCCTACACAGAGCCCTAACATCAACCTCACTGAAGACGGAAGGAATTTGAATGCTGTGCGCCAAGCCACTTAGCCTGACATCAGTGCCTCACCTTACTAATGCTTTTGTCGCTGAATGAGCAAAAGTCCCAACATCCAGCTTCCAAGATTAAGTGGAGAACCTTTGCTGAAGACTGGACGTTTATTTAACATTATCATTTTAAAAAATCTCTTCTTTTTTAGTCAACATTTTATAGTCCAGACTTTTTAGACGTTTTTAGGCTTAAGCATGTGTTTACAGGTGATGGAGACACATTAGACCCCTGTCTCTAAAACTTCTGTTATCATCTATTATATATACAGTAATCAACATCAGATGCATGCAGTACATGTGGGTTATTTTAGAAAATCAAGTCTAACAGCTAACTTAATGGGTACATATAAAAAAATTTAATATATAATAAAAATAAAAAATAATAAAAATATTATTTAAAATATCGGTAAAAAACTCTCTTGATAACCGCAACTGCACTGCATACTGCAAAAGTTCTGATAACACAAAACTATGCAGCAGCGATTGAACAATTTAAATCTTTAATTGTACCTTTTGATGGCCACAAGCTCGCCAGACTCATTGTTTCTGCCCATAAGCACACTGCCATAGGTGCCATCCCCCAGCTGCTTCAGAGTGGTATAGCGGTTCATCTTTGTTGATGCAGCTTCCTCCCTCTCCCAGATGGAAAAGAATACAGACGGTCACAGATCACACATGTAAGACAGTGATTATCAGGCCATCTCCTACAACTGTAAAGACAAATATATTTATAAATTTTATAAACTACCAGCAGTTTATTTGAAATTACATTATTATCAGCTGTTATATACAGTACTGTATATGTATGTATGTATGTATGTATGTATGTATGTATACATGTATGTACATGTAAAAATATACACACTACCAGTCAAAACTTTGAACACAACTTCTAATTTCATTGTGTTTTCTGATTTTTAATTCTTTCTACACTGTAAAACAATGCTGAAGGCATTCAACATATTGAATAACCTCTTTTGAACAGTTGATATTGAGATATGTCTACTACTTATGCTCTGTAAATCCTTCATATCAGCTCTAATTCGAGGTGCTGTTAAATGGTGATTTTCAGAGCTGGTAACTTCTAATTAACTTCTCCTCTGCAGCAATGGGCTTAGCTATCCTGGGATGGTCTTCATGAGTGCCAGTTTATTCGTGTTGCTTGGTGGGTTTTTTAAACACACTTGAAAATGCTGTTCTTGCAAGAACTATTCCAGAACAGCTGACGTTCAACAATGACTCTTGTTGTTGGTGTTGTTACTTAATTAACTAAAAAAAAATCCAGTATTATTCTTAAATCAGTTTGATATCAGTTTAGCTTTGTGATATGGCATGTTATCCCGTGGTTATAAAGAGATGAACATGGTACGCAATAATATTCAGGTAGGCTGTGACATTTAAACAATGCTCACCTTGGGCTAAGGGGCAAAAAATGTGCCAGAAAAATATCCCCACACCATTACACCACTGACAACAGTCTGAAAAGTTGATACAAGGCAGTGTGGATCCATGCTTTTATGTTGTTTACACCAAATTAAGACCCTATTATTCGATTATTTGCAGCAGAAATCAAGACTCGTTAGAACAGGCAATGTTTTCCAATCTTCTCATCTGCTTCAAGGTTCAATAGGTTGTGCATTCAGAGATGCTCTTTGGCATACCTCAGTTGTAACAAGATCTTATTTGAATTAATGTTGCATGTCTGTCAGATCAAACCAGTCTGGCCATTCTCCTTTGACCTCTGGCATCAACAAGGCATTTTCACCCAGAGACCTGCTACTGCTCACTGGATTTTCTCAATTTCAGAACATTCTCTGTAAACCCTAAAAAAATGGTTGTGCAATAAAAGCCCAGTAGATTAGCAGCTTCAGAAATAATCAGACCAGGCCACCTGGTAACTACAACCATACCACATTAAAATCACTTAAATCATCTTTCTTACCTATTCTGATGCTGTATTTAAACTTCAGCAGAAAATCTTGACCATGTCTACATACACAGTTACTGCCATGTGATTAGTTGATTAGATATTTCAGTTGAACCTGTGTACCTAATATACTAGCCAGTAAGTATACAGTATGTATATATTCAAAGCATGTAAAAAATTTGAATATCATGATAAGAGACATGCACGAGTGTGATTAGGGAGGTTCCATGAGGGGCAGCTCTGTTTTCAGTGTTTCCATTAGTGTGTTTGTGTGAAAATTGTCAGGAACTATTCACATGGCAGTAACTGTGTATGTAGACATGGTCAAGATTTTCTTGACAGTATATACAAGTATATATATATATATATATATACACAGTA
>JAOVVA010000027.1:9858923-9880620 GCA_028565275.1 Leiocassis micropogon | reverse complement strand
AGTACCAAATATGTGTCAATATATAAGAATACGTTTTGCTTTTTTCTGTTCCTTTTAAGATAGCACATTAACAGATTTTTTAATTGTTTAATCCATCCATGAAAAAAATAATAATTTACATGATATTAATATATTATTATTAATATTAAAAAAACAGACCTACATTTTTTTCTTCACACGTATCATGAAAACACTTCAAAACTGTCAAAATCAGAACAACAAAGTGATCTGGAGCTGCAGAGATTATCAGGCACCTGCCATTGAGCTGCATCTATCTCTCATCCACTAGTTGCAAATAAGAGCTCATCATAAGTGCAACACAAGGAATATAGGGGTATTTGATAGGGAGGACCATAATCACAGACATACACACAATTTGTTTATTCTACATTGCAGAGCAACACAAAAGTCTTTCAGCCTCTTTTTTGTATATGAATGTTTAAATGTGATGTATTGTAATAAAAGCTACTCCCTTTAAGTTATATGTAATATGTTAGTTATAAAATTGCTCCCATCTGGAAATATTGAAATGGCAGTGCCATTTTGGCAGTAAGTTTTGGACTGTTGTCATGGTGCATTATAAAGTTCCTTTTAATGTAATGTGATATGTTTATTTGTAAATTGGCATAGAATGTTTCCTTTGACTTTCATTATCATAATTGGATAAATTATCAATAAAAATTAGTATGGCCATGCAAGTATGAGACTACATGCACATCATCCAGTGAGCTTGTATGTTTTGGATCAGGAGCAGATCCTTTCTTTATCCAAACTTGGGCCTTTCCACCACTTTTCGGTTATAAAATATTGTGGACATCTTTCTTCTTTTTTCCCTTAGACAATATTTTATGTTGGTTTACCATATTAACAACAAACAATAACAACAGTCTTCACGGTTGAAACCCAGTGCCAGGACTAAAATTTAGAGCTATTCTATTAAAGCTATTTTAAACAACCAAACTAACAGGGAATACCTGTGCAACAAGAAACATCTGTCATTGTCACACAGTATTTGTGATCACTTTGGTAAAATTGTGTAATGAACTAAATTGGTTAATCCAGGTACATGTAGAAATTAAAGATGGAATTATCTATTGTTTCATACTCCTATTTAAATCTCAAGCCTAAATGAATTTAGGATTTAACAAAACCAAAATGGACTTGGCATTTTACTTTTCCCATAGAGACTGTGCTGAGTCACAAACTTCATTTCTTGACATAGGAAGCACATAAAAAGAATGCATACGGAATTGTTTGTCTTGGTAACAGATAGAAAACAGTTTGTGTGTGTGTATGGCTCCATGATGCCGCGACGCCTTGTCTTCAGTCCTTGGTGTAAAGGTTGTGTGAAGAGATTTTGTCAGCAACAAGTATTACCGGCATTTCTTTCATTCTCATTCTTTCCTTCACTCCCTCTTTCTCTCTCTCACCATCCACAAACACATTTATCTTTTCATCCTTTCTTGACCTTTCTATCATTCTTTCATACACTATTTCCTATTTGCAAACACACCAAAAAGCATAAGAGTTTTGTGCCTCAAGGCTCTTTTCAAAATAAAGATTAAAAGCTATGCACTGACAAACCAGATGATTAATTGTCTGTGATTACTCCTGATCCCTTTTGACAGAGGAACTTGATTGTTCATGCCAATAATATGTGTCACTTTTTTCTTTTAAGCCTTAAAAGAGCTTGGTCACAAAGCCTCTTATTATATGTTAGTAGATGATGTGTTCTCCACTTCCCACTGGGATTATGCTGAATAAACACAAAAAGCCCTGGAAGAAGCATTTTCTTGTTTCGCAGCTAAAAACCCTCAAGGTGTTAAGATTATGAAGATTTCTTTATTTGTGCAATTTACAAATGTGTCATGCAGGGATATGGAAGTTATCAATTAAACATCAGCCAGTATTATGGATATTTGTATTGAGACAACCACTACTGATAATTTTTAAGGCTTTAATTATAAATCATGGCATGTCACATTTAATTTAAGTTCAAATTATTATTTTTTTCTTTTCTTTTTTTTTTTTACAACACCAAAACCATAACTGTAATTCTTGTAGGACTCTACTCATAATTTACAAACATACAAAATGCATTTTTATTCATCATATAGTGAAATGTTTTGTGTTGCACATTTGATCAAATGTGGATCAGGTATCTACACAAATATCTAAAAGTTGGAATACTATTTATAAATAGCTACAGTATGCATACTGTATATACTGTACATTGAAGGAAAGTATGATAATCATTTTACCCATGTCTTCTTTGGCTTTCTCGCATTATCTGCACCATAGTCTTTTTTTCTCCTTTATTCCATCTTGTCTTCTGATAATTTGTGCTGAAGTAATAAATCAGTACTCTCCACTGTCATACCTGTATGGATGTGCTAGTCTTTCAGGGCAGCTGTTGGACGTGTAGCTGCTGTAGCGGTATCCTTCAAAGTTTTCAGTTCTCTCAATTTTTGTGGGGACCACATCCTGGTAGGACAGGGCTGTTTTTATGACGCTTGAATCCTCTGGGATTTTCAGGTCTGAGTAGGAGTTTGGTGAGGCCTCCTCCAGGAGAGAGTTACAGTTAGACAGACCCTTCATATCATAGAGACTGTCACCATATTTTACCACAGATGGTTTAGGACATGGCTGGTAAGACACTTTGGTAGTGGTGGTAATAATGGTCTGGAGAGCTGTCGGAGTAGTTGGAGTGGGTCCTGTGTACCTGCATGGATATTCAGTGTTGTAATAGTGATTGGTATTGGTAGGAAGCTGTGGGTATTCTCCTCTCTCCCCATATGGCCCTTTGCCCAGGATTTGCTTCCAGCTGTGGTGCTTGGTGGTGGAATCTGAATAAGAACGCTCATGGTTTGGGAGTGAGCTGGTTGTGTGAGGCATCCCACTCAGCCCAGAACAACTTTTATTGAGTTCGGACTCATTGTGAGGGCTGGCAGGGTCTTTATACAGTGATGTTGAGTAGGGTGCAGAACTGAGGTAGCCCGGCACTGCAAAGTCATATCCACACGGGGGTCTTGCCATGTACAGGCGATGGTTGGAAGGCTTCTGAAGAGGGCTTGCAGCATCAGTCATGGCTGTTGGACCATGTGTGTCATAGGGGAACTTGTAAGGCTCTGTGTTCTGAAAGGATGTATAGTGCTGTGGCTGGATTGGAAAATTGGATTCAGCAATGATGCTAAAGCGATCTGGGGTCTCCATAGTGAGTTGGTGGATGTTCGGAAAGGGCATATCGTGGTAGCGGCCAGGCTAGCAGAAAAAGGATGGTGATTAGTAGGTCTCTGTCTCTTTAAAAATCTCTTAATACAAAAACACATTAATATAGGTAGGGTATATTTATGGTAATTCATATTGAATACCTTTTTAAATAATAGGCTACTGAATTAATAAAAAAAAATTATATGCTTAAAAAAAATCAGCATTTTGTATGCATACATGTTATATTTAATTTTCTACATAAGCATGTAAACAATGGTTAAATTACATAATTGATAATGGTACAATTCAGTGCCTAGGTTTTTGTAAATGTTGCTGAAAAAATGCAATTATTAACAATTTTACATAATCTATAATGAAAGCTTTAGGATTAGATTCCTAGTGAATATATGAATATTTCCCAAATGAAGGTATTTGGGAAATTAATATTTTAAATAGAATGTCAATGTGATTGGTTTCTTGTAGCCTACTAAAAGAAATCATTTGTACATTTTAAAGATATCCATAAGGTAATTTTTATAATTACAATAATTTATTGTTGAAAAATTATTGTAATTAAATAAGTACTTGCTTATATACCTTAAAACATTTTATAGTGTCATAAAAACTTTAAACAAGCTAAAATATTGCAAAAACCATAAGATACTGTATATGTGCTTTTGCTTGCATGCTTTATGCTCCAGACATAGGTAATCATGGCTACAAACATTTGTCTTAAAAATATTAATATGGTGGTGACTTTATTTGTAATTTTCCTCCTCATATAAGTAAACCAATATGCCATTACACAGCCAGAACCTAAAGTGTGTGTTTACTATAAATATTTGTAATGAACCTTGTTGATGGTGGCTGGCGTTATGGAATGACATTGCAGAAACAGGTAAAACCTTTGAGGTTCAGCTTGCTATGACTTGTGACTAATTCATATTTTAGATCTAAATGTGGAGCATATGGTCATCTTTTTCAGTTATAGGCTAAAGCACAGAGCTGGACACTTGAAATTTTTGTAGTATCTAACACATCGATTTAAAGTGACATATGAGATTTATTTTAAATATGGGTTATTAGACTCATGTTTTTTTGTTAACTGTAGCAGGAGGTTTAATTAAGTTGTAATACTATCCAGTATAAACTTTTTATAAACTTTATAAACTATAATTTATAGCAAAGATCACAGATTGATTAACATGCAAAATTATTATTATTATTATTATTATTATTATTATTATTATTATTATTATTATATTATCACCACCACCACCAACAACAACAACAACAATAATAATAATAATAATAATAATAATAATAATAATAATAATAATTGTGTGTGCGTGCGTGTGTCTTATTACCTCTGGTTCTACAAGTCTCCTTTTCTGTGAAAAGTGAGGGGAAGCCATCCTTCTCTTTACTGCGCTTCTCCTCGCCTCCGTTTCCGACTTGCTCTCGGGTCGTGGATGATCATGAACGCCTTTAGCCTATAAAAATGTCCATAACCATCCGATTCATACTTATGAACACAGTTTATAATTATAGCACAAGTTAACGAGCAAGGCCCGGTTTCCCGAAAGCTTCTTAACGCTAAGTAGTTCTTAAGTTGTACCTTAACCTCTCTCTTAACGTTATGTCGCGATTCCCGAAACGTTCGTACTCTAAGTATATCTTAGGTAAGTCACACGTTCGTAAGGTTGGTCTGGACCCAAGACATTATGGGCAGAGAAGCCGTATAAATCCGATTGCAGTGTGTTTATAACTGTTTACCACAAATGCAAATGACCAAGTAAGACTTTAACACAAACGCTGAACAAATTGACTTTATAAAGCACCGAGATTAAACAATTATTTTAAAATGCACAGATTCACTAATGTGATTTAGTTGATTTGCTGTGCTGTTTATGTAGTTAAACTAACGTAACATACCATCTTTTATCCACAAATGTATATGTGGAGGAAAAAGGAAGCTATGTGATACAGGTTCAGTATTGTTACAATCGGCAACACATACCTGAAAAAATATGGCCTTTCCATCCACTCTCCAGAAGTTGGTGACTGGATAACCGCTGTGTCCGCGACACGGGACCAGCTCCAGAGCCGAGCTGCAGTTTGGACAAAGCTTTTCTGCAGACAATAAAAAGGTGCCTTTAGGACGGGCAATGGTACTTAACTTCCCCCTGTTTCACCAAAATGTAAATTAATAAGTTGGATAAATGAAAAAAATATTTAATTAATAAAAAAATATATTTTAAAATAATATTTAGGTATGATAACCTAAAAAATTAAATATGTAGGCTAGGTCATATAGTCATATGGCAAGATCTTTAACCACAATTACCTTGAATAAAAATAATCTCAAACCAATAAAGCAGCTTGAATTGTTTGTTTCTTATTTATTGTTGTTTTTTTTATCCTAATTTCAGACATAGGCTAACTCAAAGTGAATTGCTAGGGTATCTTGTCTGTAAGCTGTCTGTTTGAATTTAAAACAATAAACACAGTGAACAGTAGCTCCTTTTGCTTTCTATATCTTTCCGATAGTTACCCTACTTGTTTTTGTTGACACAGTGGTGAATCGTGTGACAAAAACACCGGCGTCTGCTGACGTCCAGGTGCGCGCCAAATGTTCGGTACCCCGACCGGAGGGATCATTTAAAGTTCTCACTGGGAATGGTGTTGCCTTTGGTGAGAATACATTATAGAATACATTAATTCATACTTTATCCAGTGCACTTAAGAGGCAGGTTCATATTCCATAATCTATCGGGGGACATGAAAATTTAAGGGAATTTATACAAGAGTTTAAGTGTATTAAATAAGAGGAAATTGCCCATACACAAATCTATGTTTGAGTGTGAAAAAGCAGGAAAGGGCCATGCCCACTCCTGGGACCGATAACCGATACCGATAGCAACATGCTTTAAGAAGAAGCCATGCGTTACTTTGGCTTTCCAAAGGTATTCACAGCTGACCAAGAGCCACTTAAACTGAAACAATATCTCCGACAATAGGTTAATACCAGTGGATGAGATTTGTTTAGGAGGATATAGGCTAAGTAATCAGTCTCAACAATTTTGATGCGTAATCCAGATTGTGGTCAGTGGGTGTTGACTAAGAATAAATAAATATACACAATAAACGAAGAATCATTATGAATTACGCAAATGTGAACTTGTAAACGGGCCGGAGATCTTATATTCCTGTTGCCCTGGTCACAAAAAAATGGATGACAAGTTTGTTCAAGGTTATTAAACTCACTTTGCTGCTTCTGGCGGGCTTTATCACAAATGGCAGGCCGCAGTTGTAGTTTCGTGCCGTCTCCCAGTGTACAGTTTCTGGAGCAAACCACGACGCCCAAGCACGATTTCTTCAGGATTTGACAGTTGTGGTTGTTGGTGTTGCGCATGGCCCAGCCGCTCAAGTGGCGTTGCGCGTTTTTGTCTTCGGCACTGTATATGTACCGAACATAACCATCTGTCCACTCCTGAAACGCATCGTACTGCTTCGTATCCTATTACAAAATTAATAATTAATATTTTCGTTAGTCTCCTCAACCCAGATGTAAATGCCCACAATTCTTGACAGGTCATATCTAGAAACTAAAGCATTAACCAGCCAAACAAACAAATCAGACAGTTCAACAAAGATAGTCTACCTTAAAGCTTAATCCAACTACACTGTGTAGTTTTACATTAAGGATAGATGGGAAATATCTGATTCGATTAAACAGATAACCTACTCGTCTATAGTTTGATTACCATAATCTCTGAGCAAAATTATGATGATCGGTCTGTTGAGTTCACGGAGTCTAGGGAAACATTTTTACCTGTGGAAGTTTGGGGTCGTTGATGTCCCAAGTTAGCTTCATTCCGTAAGAACACACGCAATCTGAGTTGTCAAACTGATCAGACGATTTTGACATGGTGCGATGTCACAAAAAATTGTCGACGACGTCGTGCCTGTCTCTGTGAATTAAGCCAGAGATTCATCAACTCTGAACCACAGCCAGCATCAACGCACTTTGATTTAGCAAAACCCGTATAAAACGTTACAGAAACGATATATATCTAAAAATTCTAAGTACTTCGTGAATTAGTTAAGCAATCTGCTATATTCTTAGGGCATCGCGTAAATCCGGGTGTCGCCGCTCCCTCACAGGTGCGCTCCAGAAGACAGGAGGTGGATAATGATCTCAGGTATGACTGCTGTTGTGTGTAGCCTATGTAAAATAGGGAGGCAGGGCCGAAACACGGCTCCCAGCTCAGCTTTGTTGAAGACAACCTCGGCGTATACTACTTTCGTTTTACCTTATCCTTACCACTGACCCACTTACCTCTACCAATGACACTAATTACGTGCTTTATAGCTTACCTTTCAAGACCATACAATCACTGCATGGATCAACCGCAGGCAAAGAGGAACAGAACCAGCTCAAAATTTGCATGAGCAATTAGATTTAAAAAAAATAATAGTAATAACTATATACCGAGTGATTACATAAACTAATTATTGAGATCATCCTAGAATTAATCCTGGCGCTTTCAGTTTTAGGAAGCTACAGGAGGCTATCACAGGTTAGGAAAAAAAACACGTTACACTTCATAACCCTTGAGCCTACATTAAGTGTCAGCAATTTTTTGCCAGCTAGCCACATATGCAGTCGAGACTAAAAATCGTTCCCAGGCGAGATGTGATATAGTGGAGGTCATTAGTTGTTTTATGTAAACGAAAAGCCATTGTGGACTGCTGACAAAACAACAAGGACCGGTCAAACAAAACAGAACACATACAGTAAACAGATGAGCAGTTTCAGTTTTAGCCGACTGTTTTAAAAAAAAAAGTTTCGCCTAATTTGGTCATTATTATTATTATTATTATTATTATTATTATTATTATTATTATTAATTGATTTATTAAAAATACAGTTCCGTTTTTAATAGATTTTTTTTTACAAAAGCAGTTTTGCGCAAAGTGGCCTCAGAAGGGTGTGTATATGTATATAGTGTGTCTACTTTTTTTTTAATAGTTCACAACTTTAAACTCCGACCTCTGTTAATACCCCAAAAATTATAGAGGAAACTGCTACTGGGAAAAAAAATCACATCACATTCAAGAGTCCCAGAACATTTTAACCACGTGCACTTGGCGCCATTATTCTCTAATAGAGCGCACCTGTGCCTGTTTGTCTGTTGCGAGGCCGTCAGTTTGGAAATTATGAGTGTAAGTGTATTTTGACAACAAATTGGATTACTTATTTCAAAAGCAAAGTCTACCTATATGGCACAGGTATTTTTTCTACTAGTGACGGTTTTTCTTTCTTTTTTTTGCGAAACAATTTGTGCAAATCGACATCTATGTGAACTCCAAAGGCTTTGGCACCCTGTAACATATCCACGTGGGGCCACTTTAATGCATTCCCCCTTCTGTTTATACAGATAGCAAACAGACTGGAGGCTGCATTCGCTACAAACAATGCTACTTCAGTTTTTCTATTCATTACTGGGGAGAAATCATCAATGACTCTGGTCGAGCTACTGGATGACGTTGCATGCAGGGTATCTAATTTCAGTACACATTTGTCTTTTTTTTTACAATTTTTTTGACTGTTTATAGTTTATAACAAAAATGACTTCATACTTATCAAAAAACAATAATAATAATCAGGGATATCTAAATCTGTTATAACTAGATAAATCTGTTAATTATTTAGTATGGTACTGTGAGATTTCAGGTTAATCCTTTTAAGCCTTTAGAGATCTGCATAAACTACTTTTTGTATAGGCCAGGCCTAACAAGAACAAGTGTTTAGTCAGGTTCGTTTCTCTGTATTGGGTTCGAATAGAACTTGGTGGTTAAAATAAAATCAAGCAAAACTGCATAATATTAAAATGAATTGTAGTAATTTGAATGTCACGGTAATGTTGGTGTTTTGCCCCGTCAGTTCCCTTTCATGAAATGTTTAAATATTAACATCGATATTGAATCTATTCTTTTTAATGGTGGCTTATTTTGTCATTAACATTTAGTATAAAACATTCAACCAATTGGCATCGGATAAATCCTCCTTCCCATCTGAGATACAGAAGCAAAGTTTTGCGCTTTTCACTGAATGGTAATTTCGAAATTCGTTTTGACTTTTATAACCGTGATTTTATAATTTTTTTAAGAAATTGCTTCCAGCATGAAACTATAAGTAGCGTATATTTTATACATCTTGTGATTTAGAAAGTAATTCCAGGTGTACAAGATATAAAGACGCACGAGCGAGTAAAAATGAACTGTAAAAAATAATAATAAGAAAAAAGATTTCCCGTGCCCTAAAGATGAATAAATGAACCCTTGTCGCAAAAAGAAAGTTCTGTTAATGTTCTGTAAATATTACTGTATGCATATAATTTGGTGCTTTAGAAATACACTGTAGATCCATTTGGGCTTCATTCCTTTATCAAACACTGAATACGAAGGGGTTAGCTTGACGTGTGTGCCATCGTATTGAATGTATTATTTTTTTTTCTTCGCCAGGATTTGCATAAAAATGAATTCAAAAATGTTACACTGATCTTACGCGCACTTGAACAAGTAATCTGCAAAGACGAAGACTTCATCAACCATCTGGTCTCTCATGGTTTACTCGTGAAGATAAGTGTCCCTTTTTATTTACCCTCTCGGCTCATAATAATATTTATGCTAGTCCCTCACATAAAAAAACCAGCTGTAGTTAAAAAAAACAAACAAAAAAAACTTGTGTGGTAGTTTAAGGCAGAATCGAATACATTTGTTTTATATAAATTTGAGTTGAAGATCTTCAATATCTAGCTGATTATATGTATAGCGCATTTTAACCGACCTTCAAAAACTATTGTTTTTGTGTTTTCCCTTTTTTTTTTTTTTTTAAAAATACATGCTGAATTGGTTTGAGGTGGTTTGTGAGCATCTAAAGGTGCAGCAGAAACCAAACAAGGCTCCGATGCGGCTCATGGAAGTGTTCTGTGAAGTGTCGATGGTAATGTAATCGATGTAATACATGCATGATTTTTCGTAAAGTATACAAAATGCACATTTTATCAGTTATTTCGTTATAGAACACCTGCCTGTTTCCATTTAGACAGGCTTTTGTGTACGTTCTCTCTCTCTCTCTCTCTCTCTCTCTCTCTCAGCGGCTTTGCCAGAGCAACACCGAAGGTGACCACACAGATATTTCGTTATTATTACATTTTCTTTTTTTTTCTGTGTTGAAATTTCTTCATGACTTCATGTATGTGGTAGGCAACGTTAAAATTTTGGAGATTCTTATACTGAGGTTTGGGGCTGTTGTGATTGACCAGGATGTACACTTCAGTCTTCGTCTAGAGGTAAGTTTATTGCTATGCTGCAAATCGTAGAGTATAATGTAAAGTGGTCTTAATTGCTCATAAAAGCATACGCTAAATAAATTGATTTAATTGTGGTCTCTCCAAACAGGCCATTAAGACAATAAATTCAATGCTTGACAGTGCTTCAAAAGAAACTCGTAAAAAAATATGTCAGTCTGATCACAGTTCTCTGCTGTAAGTGTGTTGTTTAATATACAGTACTTGTAAAACGTTAGTGACATAAGAGATTTGTGTTAAGCAATGTACATACAATAAAGATGGATTACTGAATATAAAATTAAATGTAAGGTAGTTTGCAATAATTGAGATGTTGACTGATGCTGCCTCCTAGTGGTATTATTTTGCAATGCGGCTCACTCCAGTGAGTGTTAATTATTTTTTTCAATGCTATATTTACCCACTACAGTATTTTAATTCCTACATACTTGTGCAAATCTGAAAAAGTGTTATGTACTTTACAGAGAAGAGTTTGCTAAAGTCATAATTGATGTTGGTGGTAGGTCATCTTTTTCTCTTGTTCTCTTTAATGTATTTACTATATACTGTATATACAATTTAATATGCATCTCAATTAAATATCATTGGAAAGTTGACTTATTTCAGTTATTCAATTCAAAAAGTGAAACTAGATTCATTACACACAGACTGATGTATATATTGTTTCTTTTAATTTGAATGATTATGGCTTACAGCTCATCATTATATTTTTATTGTATTATATTATATATCATTATAGCTAATGAAAACCCAAAATTCAGCATCTTAGAAAATTATAATATTGTGAAAAAGTTCAATATTCTACATTCTAATCAGCTAATTAACTTAAAAAGGCTTTAAAAGGACTCGGTCTGGTTCAGTAGGCTACACAATCCTGGGGAAGACTGCTGACAAGCTGGCTGTACCCAGAGTGCTGTATTCAAGCACATTAATGGAAAGTTGAATAAAAGGAAAAAATGTAGTATGGAGAAAATGTGAGGATTGTGAAACAAAGCACATTCAATAATTTGGGAGAGTTTCACAAGGAGTGGACTGCAGCTGGAGTTAGTGCTTCAAGAGCCACCATGTACAGACGTATCCAGGACATGGGCTACTGTCCAAACTGCCAAAAGTACTAATACCTGGTTTTAGGACCATGGTATCCCTGTGCTTGATTGGCCAGCGCAACTCCCCATAGAGAATCTATGGGCTATTTTAAAAAAGATGATGCCACACACCCGACCCAGCAACACAAAAGAGCTGAAGGCTGCTATCAAAGCAACCTAGGGTTCCAAGACACCTCAGCAGTGCCACAGACCGATTAGTAATTCATGCAAGTACATGTTCATACTTTTCAGTAGTCCAAAATTTCTGTTTAAAAAAAATCTTTTGGGTTTATTATGTCAGCCATAATCATCAAAGTTAAAAGAAATGAACAATGTATCTGTGTAATAATCCTATATAATATGAGGTTCACTTTTCGATTATCTTCTAACATATTAAATGCACATGTGTATGTGTTTATTTTATATATAGTATATACAATGCATATGTGTTTATTTTGCTTAGATTATGAAATGCAGGTGGCCATTTCTGAAGCACTTTGTCGGATGACACCAAAGAAACTAAGGGAGGAATTGGTTGGCAAGTGGTTCAGTTACAGAAGTTTTGCATCATCCTTCACAACAATAAGGGTTAAAGAATTTGAAACGGTATAGTAATACAATAATTTCCTCCCTGTAGACATTATACAATGTCATTTATAATCGTGACTGGCTTGCACCATTATAATAAATGTCTTTGTATTAAGGATTGTAGGATATTTCTAAATGAACTCAACAGCTATTTTGGGGATTCCAGAAGGTACTTTGTGCTTTGTGTGTTAATCTTTTAATGTAATTCTCTGGTAGTTTCTTTGGTTCTGATCTATTTGTGAATTTGGCTTTCATATTTTCTCTTTTACAGAGTGTTTTCATATCCATGCATTAGGGCATTTCTAGACACCACTGAGGTAAGATTTTAAAGCAAATAAAAATCATTGGAAAATTGATGATTTATCAGTTACTTTGTGTGTAATAAAAAAAATTTTCATTTAGAGAAAGAAAAGTCCTAAGTGTGATTATGGTATACTACTACTCCAGCATTCTCCTTAATGGATTTTTTTTTTCTTTTTTCTTTCTTTAATTAGTTGCTCAAGCCTGAGGATGAACTTTTGCAAAGGTTCTGGATAGACTTCAACATTGGGACATCTTGTATTGGCTTCTATGTAAATGACCCACAAGTGAGTTTTGATATAAATGGTATAAATTTATAAGCCTTTACAAATTGCTTAGGTAAATAAAATTTAACTCCTAAGTGTGTTTGAACAGCCTAGTTTAAACTAATGTGAAAAGAAATGTTCAGATTACTTTAAAAAACTGTCTATTTTCTGTTAAGCTGCTTCACGGCTGAATTGCATCTATTTATAGGAAACCTTGTGGGAACTTATTCATTTGCCTAAAGAAGCTGTTAGTTCATACAACCTGCAAGGTGAGTTAAAATCACCATCTACAGTCAGAAAACAAAGCTGGCATTAAAACCAGTTACAGTATATTTTATGGTATGTCGACTTTTACACTGTACATCCTTTTTGCTATGCAATGACAATTTTCATGTAAAACCTTCCTTCATCCTTTATTAGAATGTGATGATCAGAAGATCTTGAGCATTTACATGTCACTTCCGGTGTGTCATGGAAAGATCACTGGAAAAATGGTGCAGGTTACCTTTGACTCCAGACATGACATTCAAACTGCTGTGAACAAAGTCTATGCTGGAGGAGAAAAGTTACAGTTGCTAGAGACGACAAAGGTTTATTTGCTTTTTATAAATATGAATAAAATAGGCCAAATTTCATTGTCTATGTTAATTTAGCAAGATGCTGAGAGATTTGCCGTGAGTCATTCGGTATATACTGTATGCTTCAAAACAGATCCCAAAATGTATTATTGGTAGTTTCTAGTTCCACATGTTTAAAACTAGAACAAATACTGTAGCAGCCTTTGCTAACAGACCAAAAGAAAAAAGTATGTTGGTGGGTTGTGAAATAAAAAAAAAAAACTTTACGGATGTTTGATTAATAATCTTATCCAATATCAATCTGCTTATGCCTTAGCCAAGGTTATTCTTTTATACTTTAGCATAAAATACAGATATAAAGTTATCCTTACCACATTGTGACTTCATATTAAAGTATGAGTAATATAAAAGATTAGCTTAGAATAATTCATTTGCATGCTTTTTATAGACTGGCATGTTTTTCTTGATTAAGGCAGGGGTATGGGGGACAAAAACTAGACTGTTCTTTGCTTTTAATGAAAACATGTCTCTTTCTTTTGTTAGCTGAAAATATTATGGGATTCTATCTTCAATTAAATTAAATTTTATTTATATAACTCTTAACAATGGACCTTTTTAACAAATGTATTCCTAATGACCAGTGAACCAAATTGAAACCATCCTCTAAGTGGCACCAGCTATTGGGATTACAGTTCTCTCTCAAATCATTGGAAAAGCAAGGCCATTTGGCCAAAAGACATTTGGGATTGAGATCACAAGATGAGCATGTTGGCATCCATTTTCTATTATTTCTATCTAGATGTGCTAATCTGGGGACATGGTCCCCTTTGTAATGGGCTACCTAATTTTTAGGTGTGTAAAGTATTAAGTATGTTAAAGTAAATAAGAAGAAACATTTGCTCGAATACCCTTGACTGCAAAATGTGCATAAGGTGACAACCCATCTGACATCACCAAATTTTTCTAGTTTGTGGGGGCATGCTCTCCCTTCAGCCTCCTCTTCAGGAGGTGAAACAATGCAGTTGTTTTAAAATTGGGTAAATGACACATTTTCCCCTTTGTGTTGGTAGGTTGTTTTGAGTAATCATCTTTCTTTTTCCTGAACTTACAGCCACTGTTATTGGTTAGATCTGTCTTTAAATTAACTGACATGACTTTTCTTTAGGCCTCTCAATTAATTTTGCTGCCACCCTTGTTTGTTACATCATAAATAAAGATAAATATGCTTGCTCCAGAAGCAACCAGACAAGGACAAGCTTGCCATTTGATAAATAATGATCTAGAATGTTTTAACACATAATCAGATTCTATTTTTTCCCTCTCCACTCTTTGGCCATACCATCACTCTGATTGAGGTTAATAATCTTTCACAATGGTTCGCTTTTCTTTTACTGAAAAAACTTGTAATTTCCACAAGTGAAAACCAGGACTTAAACAAGAGTGGATATTCAGAGCTTGGACACAGCTGGGGGAAAAGAAACATCTGTCACTCATGTTCCAATATTTTTCCATCACTTTAAAAGTGAGTAGTTTGAATAAGAAAATGCCACGGTTTGTTTAACATATCTAGATGCAATTATCCAGAAACTGGATTTCATTTAGGTTAATTAGCATTCCCGAATACTGTGTATACGCAGGAATTAATTAATAAACTTTATTTTGGGTCATGACTCTTTAATTTTCTAGGTACATTATGAATTGTAACTGTAGAAATTTGTATTTGTACATTTCTAATTGTACCCTCTGTATTTCCTCAATGTACTTGCAGCGTGTTTCATTAAATCAGGAAGACTCGGGTGTGTAAAATTATTTTGATTATTTACAGCACACACACACGTTGTATATAAACTTGGCCTCCTTAAATAAAAGGCATTTACTCCATAATATGTGAAACTGTAAAATGTTTCTTTTTCAGGGATTCCAGCTACTCCAACAGAAATTAAAGTGTCATTCGCCAGGTATGAATCTCACGAAATAAAAATCACATGGACAATATTTTGTACAAAATGAAGTTGTTTTTTTCCCTCCCACATTTGTACATACCTATGTATTTAACGTATATCCTGTAAACTTCCTGCATGAAGACACTTATCCTTCTAATCAGCATTGTTTAATGAAAATGTAGACAATTCATGTTTAACTGAGTTTTTTTTTTTTTAAGTCCTTCTACCTCAGAGACTACAGTAACAACTCAAGTAAGCACTGATATTAACTGGATTATATTATTAAAAAACTTACATTTTCTCACAAAAATTAATCTTTTTCCCAGGGCTCATTTGCTTTTCAGAGTAGTTCTGGGAATCTGCCATCACAAAAGTGAGATGAAATCTCTGCAAATTTTAATAGTCATCTCTTATATTTTGATAAAAATTGTATCAACACCTCATACATGGTTTTTGATATACAGATGCAGGACATTCCAATCTAAAGATGAATATTCTCTAATAAACGAGTCAGACACAGAGGTAACTGTGCATTCCAGCCAAGTTATTTAAAGTTATTGGCTAGTTATTTGTGAAGTTATTGGTTGAGAACATACCTAATTTTAAAACCACTGTGCATTAACCAGGGATGCTGAAGATGCTGGTTTTTTCTATGAGTAGGGGGGCCCTCCCTGCCGGGAATGGATCACTATTACAGTATTTTTCTAAAGAAGCGCACCAACAGTTTTCCCAATATTTCTGTTTTTCCCATTTGGTACTGGGTGTCTATATCACTCTGAATTTTGCACGTGCCCCCAGGAAATTTATATCATAATGTTCTGCCCAGTGTCTTGAGGGCAATGGAACAAAAATGCCCATGAACAAAAGCCACATTATTTTCAAATTATGAGAACCCTTTGGTACACATGCCAACCACTTTGCTCCCCTGACTCCTATTTCGCTCGTCTTTAGTCAGAAGTCAGAAAACAAGTCACAACACATCAAAGGGCTTAAAAACTTTGACATTATTTTTAATAAAAAATAATTTACCTCTTCAAAAATGTTCATATTTTGGTCCAATTGCTGTGTTAGCAATTGTGGGCCAGGTCCCAGTCTTGTTCAAACTGGCCACTGGGAGATGGTATAGATGCACATCAAAATAGGTATGTTTTGATAAGTGCATCATTTACTTATTTTATTTATGGCTTAAACATTTTTGGCTGAGAACTTGTGTTGATAACAGATGAACCACCTTATTGGATTTTAAATAGCTATAACTGACTTTTATACAATCTTAGCACAATGTAGCATGTTTATCACTTTGTTAAAACATTCATTCAGTGAGACATTTCTGTTGTTCAGGTTGCGAATGCGAAGGGTATAGTCTTCAGTCAGTCAGTCTCATCTAATGGGTAAGAATTATTTTTTACTCCACCAAGGTTGAACAAAACATTTTTGCATGGAGCTGGTGAATTTTTTTTTTTTTTTTTTTTTTTTTTCACTGATTATTTCCCTTTTATTCACTGTTAAATCTTCTGATTTTTAATTGCAATCTTTATCTCCCCCCAATAGGTCTACCAGTTCTGTTAAGTCCTTTCCAGCTGCAAAATCTACACAAAAGGTTGCAAAAATTATTTTGCAGGTTTGTGTAAAAAGAAAATGTTTTCCTGGCATATAACTGTGTTTTTGTATATTTTTTGTTTTCCAGAGGAAACTTAGGATGTTTTATTCTGAAAGTGACAGCTGTGTGTCACCTGGTGAAAAACCTTTGTTCAGACACAAACCACAATGTGATTACACCAGGAAAAAACCACGACTGAAGAGTAAACTCAAAGGTACATGTAAATCAAATCATTTAAGGGCTTGTATTACTCTGCCATAAAAATTAAGAGCCATTTTTAAATCAATTAATTGCTCAGAAATATTACAAGCAAATTAATTTACCTCTCTTTTTTCCGCCTCATAGTTCTACCCCTTTCCTCACCAAGTAGCAATGAAGAGAAGTTCTTTAAGGTAATATTCATTGTTGAACCACTATAACTCACTTGCCAATTTAAAAAATACGGTAGACCTTGACCTCACTTTGTGTTTATATACTAGTATATGTGTACTCAATAATATTCTTCAAGAATATTGTTTCATAGAAACCAACAAGTTCATAGCATTTGTAAACACCTGTATCAGCAATATCAGTGTTTGTGATTGATTGTTTTAATGCTTATTTTTCAAAGGAATCAACCCCTAAACACAGATCAGAGAGAGAGGGGGGCAAAGTAATGGATGAGAAGCAGAATCTGGATCTTTCCCACCAACCCAAGGAGTCCATTCTGGATTCAAGCAAGTCACAATCAGTTATTTGAATTAATATGATAATAATAAATTTGATCAGTTGACTGGAAAATTTCAAATTTAAAAGTATTCTACTTCACATTCCAGCCCCGTTTGTAACAGCAGTCTGTAGGGCAAGGGTATTCAATCTTATAAAATCGAAAACAAACTAACAAAACTGAAAACAAATGAGAACGACATATACAAAATGAGAAAACACAATGGCAATTCAGCCAAAAAAGGTAGGTATAGTCTGCGAATGAGATTAGAAAAGACATGTCACTCAAGACATACAAGAAGTAAGAAATTCATTTTTAAAGCACTTTTAACACAATTTGGCTGACCAAAGTGCTGTACAATCCTAAAATACTAAAATGAATCCTTAAATGAAAACACATTTAAATGACCATGAGGCTGCAGTACTTTCTGTATATTTTGAGTGATGGATGTCTCGTCTAATCAGCAGTAAGAATCAACAAACGGTAGGTGTGGTTTGCGAAAGAAATTGTTACCGCTGATTAGACGAAATATCTGTACCTCAAGATCAACTGTAAGAATCTCATACTGCTGATTGGACGAGGCATCTGCCACTCAAGAGCTGTGGTACGAATTTCATTTGCAAATCACACATGGGCATGTTGATTCTTACTGCTGATTGGACGGGACATCTTTTTGTTTTTACCCAAGCTAATGGATGACTTGTATGGTTTCGAAGTCAATTCAGTTCGGAGTTGGACGGTTCAAAGGGGCATTAAGTGACACAATTTGATATTTTATTAAACAGTAATTTTTCAAATTCATCATTCACAACCTACCAAAAGTGTTTTTTTTTTTGTTTGTTTTTTTTTTGCCGCCGTTTCTTTTTGTGTGAAAAATAAGCAAAGGATGCATCCTCTATAATCACCCTTTCTTTTATTTTAAAGAGTCCAGTACTGCCTTCTTTTTGCACATGCTACTTGGAATTGTGGTAGAGCATGAGTAACATGCCAAAATTAAAATCTGGTTGGCAAAAAAAGAACGTTGCTACATAAAACTGAACAAGGCTGATGATTGCTCATTCTTTATTCCTTAGCAAGAGGTCTGTTGATTTGTTAGTGGTTGTGTATAATACTGTCTCCATGTGATGTCTCTTTAATTTAATAACTAATGATTAAGCTAACATTATCATTTGTACACTTTGAGCAACTGTGCCTGTTAAGGTCTTTGCAAGGCCCTGGTTAGACTAGCAAAGTTAAATATAAATCAACATAATATACCTGTTGAATTGTAGCAACCCATATTCATTCAGACATGTTCAGGGTGATGTGCCGTGTTGGTTGCATTTAGTGTACTTTGGTCTTATCTGACCAGAGCACCGTCTTCCACATGACACTTGCAATCTGCAATCTGACTTGTGGCTTTCTTTTTGTCAGTCTTGCGTAAAGGCCAGATTTGTGGAATGCACATCTGATAGTTGTCCTATGGATAGATTCTCCCACCTGAGCTGTGGATCTCTGCAGCTCCTCCAGAGTTACCATGGGAATCTTGGCTGCTTCTCTAATTTAATGCTCTTCTTTCCCTATCAGTTTGTAATTTGTAATGTGACAAAATGTGTAAAAGTTCAAGGGGTGCAAATACTGTTATTTTATATAACTTATGTTATTGCTGTGTATATAATTGTTTACATTGCAAAAATATTCAATCTTTATATGTTATTTTAATCTGTTGTGCTCTTTTATATAACTAGCTTAAATAGTTACTTTTTTTTTATGATTAAAAGCTATCTCATACAGGAAAAAAATCATGTGTGTGAGCACACCTACACTAATCCTCCAGACTTTGGGAACTTGATTTTCTTAACAAAGGCAAAATTTTGTTTCATCTGACGAGAACACTGAGCCACGGTCTGGTTCTTTATCTCCTTAGTCCAAGACACTTCTGACATTGTCTCTGGTTCAGGAATGGCTTGATAATAGGAATGCAACAGTTGGAGATGTCCTGAAAACGTTTGTGCATGATGCCTCTTGATTCACTGACTCTAGCCTTACTCCACACCTTGTGAAGCGTTCCAATTCTTTGACATCTTTGTTTGCCATGGCATTTTTAACATCTATTGTAGGTTACTTGTGCACCTTTTTCTCCCACATATTTTCCTTCCAGTGAGCTTCCAATGAATATGGTTTGATAAAGCACTCAGCGAACAGGCTTTTAGCAATGATATTCTGTGACTTATCCTTCTTATCTAGGGTGTTGATCATCATCTGGACAATTGTCTTTTCAGTTTCAAAAATAAAGCTCTAAAGTCATTAACTTTGCATATGGGATATAAAACTATTATCTTCATGACATTTAAATTTTTTTTTTTAGGTCTGAAATATACTTGTGGTGTTAGCCAGAGGAACGAGCCGGCATTACCTGCCAGCACAAAAGTGGTCATCTACATACAACAAACAAAACATGACCAACACTATTTGTATTTATTTTATATATTTATTTCCCAAGCTCCAACCTACTAACCCTCCCCTCTATCTACCCATATATGAAGAGTAAAATAAAAACTAAACACTCCTTACTGTACAAAGTTTGTGCTGTTTGTCAGAGTATTTAATCTTTTTTTTTTTTTTTTTTTTTTTAATGAATAGCTTCAATGATTGCACATATGGGAATGCCTCTAGTGCTGGTCCATTTATTGATACTTGCAGATATGCAGCCAGGTGCTCCCCTTTTAGTAGTCTGTTTTTCAGGTCAGTTGTGAAAAACACTGATTTAAACTTGGTATACTTTTGTAATTAATCCAAAATACTGTATATTTAGTGCAGAAAGTTACATTTCACTTACTGTACCATTATGTGGGTAGATTGAGGACAGGGTTGGTACGCTCAATCTTTGATGCTGTTTCTCTCTTTCTCGCATAGTATTCTCTTAAAATACTTTTTAAATATGCATGTCTGCATGAAAATGAGTGGTCTAACATTTACAGTTAGTCTTAGCACAAAGAGACATTGTTTGTAGTGTTGTAGCTAACAACCCAGCATAGTTGCTTTCTTTCATAGAATTAAAAGCTACTACCAAAGTCACAGAACATAAAACAAAGAGAAAAGGAGTTACTGTACCTGGCCTGTTGTAATATTCATCATGCCTTGGCTTTAAAGAGTACTTCTCTTGCTCCCTGTACTGTACCTCTCTCCCAGCCCCTTGGCCCAGTCACTGTGCAAAACTGTTTGCCTGCAAAGTGTGTGCGACTGGCAGTACATACAGTACTGTACTTATTTTTTTTTCAGCAGCCTGCATCTATTGCATTTATCGCTTCTCAGTGTACCTCTGTCGCAATGGCATGATAAAAACATGTATAGGAGGAGTAGAGCGAGAGGGAACTGTCCTCTACCAGTTAATCGAATACATTGTTTTCCTGGACTGTATATTTTTTTTTATTGTGGGCAAATATAATTGAGTGGCCATCAATATACTTGGGTGTATATGTAACAACAGACATGCAACAGGTTTTCAAATTGACAAGACCGTGGTTGAGCTTATTGGAAGTACCTATGGCAAAATAAAAATCTTTTTCCTAACAAATGGCTGCCTTGCTGTCCAAGGTGTCTCGTAGAGACCGAGGCTTTTGATTTGACGCCCTGCGTCCATTAAACTGTGGGCCCAAACAAAGGTCACTGTGGCATAAGAGACTCTCCATCTTGAAATGTGCCTGTCCTTTGTATGTTTACAGGGTGTCACACACGTTTGTAAAACAATGGGTAGAACAGTATACATACATTCCTTATGTTGCTTGACAAGTGAATTTCTGTGTCTGCTTTAAAACTCTATGTTGGAGCATTGTGGGAATATGAGCTGGTTGTCCCATAGATAAACTGTTTTTGCAAACAACAGAATGTCTCTTGCCTACATAAAATGTTGTCTCCGCATTGGTACTTGGTACATCTATTGTGCGTGGTATTTGGAAGCCGCTGCCAGAAGATGGGTCTTTTGTTCTCCTTTTCTGTGTGTATGAATTGGATTGCTTCGCTTTTTTTTTTTTTTTTTTTTTTTTTTTTTTTTTTTTTTTTT
>JAOVVA010000027.1:9842126-9858823 GCA_028565275.1 Leiocassis micropogon | reverse complement strand
TTCTTTTGATTGTGTAAAGCTGCTTTGCGGCAATGACAATTGCTAAAAGCGCTATACAAATAAAATTGAATTGAATATATTTTTTAAGTCGATTAACCTCATGATTGATTATTTTTCACGGTTAATCATTCTCTGGATGAATGTTTGAATTAACATGCCAGTAAATGGTAACCATAGTTTTAATGTTTAACCTTTTTAAGTATTGTCTAATTAAAATAAATAAGTACTCCTCATCAATGAATAAGTCCCAAGGCAGTGTGGGGTATACCTACAATTTTGAAAAAAATTTTTTTTTACTAACTAAATAAATGCCTCAATGTCAGAGTATTTAAGGACATATTGACTAAGTTGTTTGAGCATATAGCCTACAGCAGTATACCTGTTGTAATTCAGAGGACCGGAAGCTCTTCTTTAGTCTAGCAATGTGGCCATTGATACATCTAAAGCAACAAGTTACAGCATATTTAAGAGATGGAGATGAGTATGATGGTTGTTGCTCATAAGTGAGCTGTATGCTGTATATTGTACATAAGTCTCAACAGATGCCTTCCTTAATTAAAGTTAGTTTGATGCACTTGGTTACATCCTGGGTAGTGCTAAGTGGAATTTATTAATTTAATATTTTTAAGTGGTGACATGGAGTTCACATCTGTCTTTATAGACTGAAAATTGCTTCCTTGCAGCACATACACATAATTTGATTATTAGTTTTGATTATTGTGCTCCCAAGACTACAGTAATCTTTTAGCCTTTTATTAACATCAGTAGAGAACAATATAAAAATTGTAAACGTTTTTTTTATTTTAAACTGAACACTATCAATATCAAAAAAGTAATTATCAATTGGCAACAGAATGAGCAATTGTGCGCTAAAAAAATACAGTATATGAACATTTTCATGACAATTTTGTTCATTTCAGCCCTAATCTAAAATGCATCAAATTAATTGGTTTTAGATTTTCATTTTAATTGTATACAACTGTAGTAGATTTTTATTAAAGATTAGTATTAAACCTAGTAGGATAAAATGCCAAATGTACAGTGGATTCTTTTTTTTTTCCCCCCAACCCCTCCCCCCTATTGCAGGGCTTCAAGACAAATTTTTTCAAGGTTCTTTTTTTCCACTGGAGAAACCTCTTGAATCTATTAAGGTATTTTATATTTATTTCTACAGTAGTGTCTCATTGTGAAATCTACACAACAGTATGGAGTGACTTTCAACCACAGCTCAACAGATTTAAGGGGTGGCTCTTGATGCTTATTTTGGTTATTTCATACTAATGTGATAATATTTAATTATTGAAAATAATTAATATACATGCTTCACGTACAGTATGTGGGAAGAGATGGAACTAGGTTGCAGTATGCAAAGCCAGTAGAGGCAGTGTAATGTCTTGGAAAACACTGGGTCCTAGGGTTAATATGGATGTTATTCACAACCATCAACCCAGGTACTGAAATTACACCTAACAGTTATGTGCAGTTAGATTTTCCATTTGGCAGAGGGCTATCCACCACATGCTGGGTAAATGTTTATACCAAAATAGTCATGTAAGCTTCTTTCTTTAGCGGCTCGGCTGTCTGCATGTTGGATATTTGTGAGGGGACAGCACCATCATATTGGAAAACTAGTGACCACTTCTCTTCTATGCTCGATGGGGGAGTCATCTGGGTGTAGATTGTCTGCTGCTAGCTAGCATTACCCTCAGGCTAACTAAATAGCTAGCTAACTGCCTGAAGATACAATTTATTATTATGGGCAGTGATATTTTTTTTCCATCATTTCGCATCTACCAAACCATTATTGCAGACCAAAACACCTTTTCATGGTAGCTATATTCCATAAGCAGTGGCTTTTTTTCAGCAGGATAATGTGCACTGCCCTTGGTCAGGAAGGGTTTAGGGAAAATTGTACTGTTCATGGTGATGACTTGGCCTCATAATTCCCCAGATCTAAATTTAAGTCCAATCCATGGAGACCATGAACTTGAAGATTCAAGGATCTGCTGTTAATGTAGTGGTCAACATGGACAACACAGTGCACCATCAGTTGTCTTGTTGGAGTCTGTGATAATTTTTTTTACTTTTTCTTATTTTATATATATCTATATATAGGGCCCAACAGGGGCAACAGCCCAAAAATATTCTTATACAAACAATTAATACAAAATATGAAGTAAAAATAAACCAAATTAACCTGCATTTTACCTTTGAAAAGAATCGTGACTCATGATACAGTAGGCAAGGGCAGAAGCAGGGAGGCTACTGTGTAGGATGACTTGCTCGCACGCATACACTCACGCACGCACTCACTCACTCACTACCAGAATCACTCCTCTAAACAGATTCATCTCCTGCATTGCTACAGCCTTTTTAACTATTTTTTTAAATTTTTTTTTATTAGGAATACACTATAGATGAAGAACCATTTGTGCCTTTACGCAAAGAACCACTAGCATCAGCAGGTATGTTGCGTGTAATTGTTTCACACTTTACCCTAAGACAACAATAAAAAGCTAATTTGTGTTGCCTTTTTTCTGCATGTAATTTAAATCTTTATAAACAGACCTGAATGAAAGTTGTGAGGTTGGAGGTGAGGAGCAGCTCTTATTTTCTACACTCAAACCCAGAAAACTGTTCATCTCCCCTTCACCGGAGAGTGCCAAAGGTAGGAACCCTTAAGCCCTTTTCAGACATGGAATAGTTAACATTTTGGCCTTCATCATTCCAAAAAAATTAGTTTTCCTGTCTTTTAAACATGCATAATTTTTTGTATTAATCTTCCGCACAGCTTCATTCAACTTTTAGAGTTGATATGCATTGGTTTTATTGACTTCGATAAAACCCAGAACTCAGCTGAAACTTTGTCTGCCTCCTGAGCCTTCTTAATTTTATTTATAAACTTATTTGGTAGCAATCGCTAAACAGACAAATGTTCTTTGCATTTAAAATGCAGCCATCTCATCTTGCAAACAACTATTCTCTTCAATTGGCTTTAACACTGGATGCACAACAGGTCTTCAGCATTACAAATGCCCTTTGAGACTCAGCCATGAGACTTGAAGCCATTACTTTTTTTTTTCTTTTCTTTTTTTTTTACGCAGTATTTAAGACAAGCCCAGTTTTTATTAGCCGGCCCAGACACATTTCACACCAAGATAAGTAACCCAATGTGAGGGGGCGGGGCACTATCTGGCAAAACTTGTGTGTGGCTATATACAGTATTAATGTTCCTGAATGCAGTTCAGAATCACTTTGGGTTAATTTTTTTTTTTTTCATTTACTAGTAATGACCATAAAGATGTTCAGACCTGAAGTTAACCCCTTAAATTGTAGTAAATTTATGCGAAGCAATACACGTTTAAAGGGGGCTTTAGTTATCTCTTTTTAAACTCTATCAATGTGATGGTCTCCCTATTTAACTAGTCGCTAGGAAGAGACCAAATGACATTTTTCAATCCATAATGTTTGATTATCAAAATGCATTGACTATAAATATGTTCCATTAACTTGCTTCTGCAGAGTGGAAGGATGAGTCTATTATAAAATTAGATCACTGGTAATTGTTTGAGGAATGTGATATTCCTCATTTATTCTTGTTTTATTGTAGTTAGAACTAAAACATAAAGGGGGTGAATGGTGTATATTTGTTTGTAGAATCCATAACACAAGCATTGAGAGAAGATGAAAAATCTGAGGCAGAATTGAATTCTGGAGTCATGGCTGCCTTTGATTCCTTTAAAGCTCAGCTAAGAGAATACTTCTCTGTAAGTATTCATTCTAGGACAGCCTATGTGTATACAAAAATGATTGAAATAGGCATTATTAAAGCAAAAAATTCTGCACTTCCATTTACAGTCCAGATATAAGAAGACTAAAACAAAGTCACTGAGATCTTTGACTGACTGCCAGAAGACTATATCATCTTTGCTAAAAACAGTTCATGATCAAAGGTAAGCCCATTCAAATTATACAGTCATAGTCTCTCCTCCAACAGTATTGTAATAACAGGGCCACAGTTTCTGGTTTTTGTTCTACATTGAAAACACTCCCCTCTGGATGTATTTGAAACAGCAAGGCCAATTCTTCTGTTTTTTTCTATACTGTATGCTGTACACATTCAGACTTAAGATAAACAATTGTTTACAAATTTTACTTTAAATGTAATATGAGAAACATTTAAATGTTTATATTAACGTAAAATAATTTGACTTTAAATATGTAATACCTACTGTATCACAATTCCAGCGGGGAGTTGTTTACCTACACTTAGTTGACTGTGCCTTTAAATAGCTACCTTCAAACTCTCTGGCCTCTTTGTTTGACATCAGACCAAAATCAAAAGAAATCAGCCAAGACCACGGAAAATAATTACCTCCATAAGTCTGGTTAATTGGGAACAACTTGGAAACGATTTACAAATGCCTGAAGGTACCACATTCATCTGTACAAACTATAATATGCAAGTATATACACTATGGGACATGGGATCATACCGCTCCAGAAGGATTCTGTCTCCTAGAGATGAATGTGCTTTGGTATGAAAGGTAGAAATCAGTCCCAGAACAACCTTGTGACACTAGAGGAAATGGGTACAAAAGTATCTATATTCACAGTAAAATGAGACCCAAAATTGACAATGGGCTGTTCTGTCCAAGCTGCATACAAATCTTTTTCTTTTTGGAGAAATGTCCTCTGGTCTGATGAAACAAAAATGTAACAGTTTGGCCATAATGACCAATGTTATATGAAACTCATTAGTGGTGTTCTGATATTTCACATTCTTAAAATAAAGTGGTGGTGAAGATGTATGTAAATGCCTGACTTCAACTGTCGCATCTAGATGTGAGAAACAATTTATCAAATGGCACATTTAGTAGACCACCCAATTTTGTGTGCTTAAAAATAATAAAAAGGATACTCGAGTAAATAATTCAAGAAAATACAGTTGACCTTGGATTGCGAGCACTCTAACGGAAACACGACTCCATCTGGAAACTTCTTGAACAAGAAACCTCTCTAATGATGCCTCTAAGGCACGCACACTGACTAATGGAATCACTGCTGTTAAGTTAAAACAAATTAACCATCACTTTACCTTTTGAAAAGAATCCTGACGGAGCAATTTTTCCGTTAGTGTGTGCGTGTGTGAAGGTGAGAGGAGAGGAGGAGGGAGTGGGCTACTGTGTAGGACGACTTTCACACACAAACGGAATGAAAACACTGCTCTGTCACGAAAACACTGCTCTGTCACGAAACTTCTTTAACAAGGATGCTCTGTTACTTGCTTTTGCTTTACACGCATGCACGCACATGGTCACAATGTTGTTATAATAAACTGCATGCGCGCATAGATGTTGAGTACACAAGTGACACGCACCGAGACTGAGCATGGGAGAAGATTACCCATAATCCTGTAGTGTGTGTGAGAAGAACCATTGGTTGGATCATATGACACTTGGCAGACACAGTGCATGCGTACTACTCGTACTGTTGAAACCAGATATTTGCATACACCTCAGAAATAAAACTGTCAAATATTAAATTTGATAACTTTTTCTGTTTTAGATCAATAAATATTATCATATTTTTTTGCATTTGTTATGTCAGAATTGAGCGAGGGAGAATTTTTTTTTTTTTTTTCAAAGCCAGAAGTATACACACATTACATATACAAGTTTGTGTATTTAAACAAAAGGAAAACTCAAGATGATTCCATTCTGAGCTTAAGAAGCTTTTGATGGGTTAATTGATTCCATGTCAGTTAATTGGTGGCACACCTGTGGATGCATATAAAGGCACACCTCAAACACAGAGCTTCTTTCTTTGACATCATGGGAAAATCAAGAGAAATCAACCAAGACATCAGGAAAAGAATTGTAGACCTCCATGAGTGTGGCTCATACTTGGGTGCAAATTCCCGATGCCTGAAGGTTTCACGTTCATCCGTTCAGACAATAATACGCAAGTATAAAAAAACATGTGAATGTACAGCCATCATATCGCTTGGAATGTTTGTTTTTGGTTGAAATGTGCGAATCAACCCGAGGACAACAGCAAAAGACCTTGTGAAGATGCTGGCTGAACCTGGTAAGACAGTGTCATTATTCACAGTAAAACGAGTCCTAAAAAAGGCCAGACTACAGTTTGCAACTGCACATAGGAACAAAAATCTCAATTTCTAGAGACATGTTCTGTGGTCTGACGAAACAAAAATTTAATTGTTCAGCCATAATGATAAACGGTACAGTATATTTGGTGCAGAGAGGGCAAAGCTTTGAAGCTTCAGAACACCATCCCAACTGTGAAGTATGGGGGTGGTAGTATAATGTTGTGGGGCTGCTTTGCTGCAGAAGGGACTGGTGCACTTGACAAAATAGATATATTAAAGCAACATCTAAAAACATCAGCCAGGAAGCTTTGGCGCAAATGGGTCTTCCAAATGGACGATGAACCCAAATTAGTTACAAAGTGGCTTAAGGACAATGAAGTCAAGGTATTGGAGTGGCCATCACAAAGCCCTGATCTCAGTCCCATAGAACATTTGTGGGCAGCACTGAAAAGGCGAGTGCAAGCAAGATTACAAGTGCGAGCAACATTGTTACACCAGTTCTGTCAAGAGTAGTGGGCCAAAATTTCAGCAAACTATTGTAGAAAGCTTGTGGCAGGATACCCGAATCATTTGGCCCAGGGGAAACAGTTTTGGGGCAATTTTACCAAATGCTAAGGAAGTGTCACCTAATTCTGACATTTAACAAATGCAAAAAAGTTTTGTATTTATTGATCTAAACCACAGTTTACTCTGATTTAATGTTTGACAGTAAATAAATAAGTTTTTTTTCTGATGTAAATATGTAAATATGTTTCAACTGTATATCAAGACCTTGCTCGTTTATTGTTAAAATTAATTGTAAAAATTTGTTCATCTTGCAAAATGCTCGCAGACCAAGTTACTCACAATCCAAGGTTCCACTGTCACAGTTAATATTTGGTTGCATATCCCTTGCTTGCAGCAACTGGATCAAGTCAGCAATTGACAGATAGCACCAAAATGATGCTAACTCACTACCAAGCTTGTTCAATTAATTCTTATGTTTTAGGGCCCGTATTCACAAAGCTTTTTAAGTCTAAAAGTTGCTCCTAGTGACGAATCTAAGAACATTCTTAGAATTATGATATTTTCTTAGAATTTCCCCTTAAATTTAGGACTAAATCTAAGTAAAGATAAAAATGATTCATGAAACATCTTGGATCTAAAAACAGCTCCTAAAGTAAAAATTGTTGAGAGGAGGACTTAAGGCTTAAGAGTTTCTACAGCAGAGTACAAAATGGTGGAAAGAAGAAATATTCTCCAAACACTAAACGTAAAAGTAAACAGTACTCTTCTGTCTAATTTGGCTTTTCTTGTTCATTTACTTCCTTCCCTGTCTCTTGGATTGTTGACTACATACCTTCCAAAAGTGCAACTTAAATAGACTGTCCTACAATCATGTAAATTGGTAAAAGGTGAGCCATTTTGCTCACATCAATCTGAAATGGATTACAAATTTAAATTAAAATATAGTAACTATTGCATGGAAATTGCTTCAAAAGTACACACATTTCCAACATTTGGTGGTTTTAATTAACTATGATATTTAGCCTATAACAAACTTTGCATAAGTAGCCTGTAGTATTATATACATACAATTTCTTTATGCACAAACATTATGATTTCACTGTCTATTCTATTATCATATATTCTATTTTTACAAAGAGCTCACTTTAAGACCTTTTACAGAATTTATCAACCAATCACAGTCCTTGAATTGCTGCGTCATCCCTAGCAACGGGGCCAACCACACCTCCTCACTAAGATAAAGCTTTTTGTACTTTCCTTCCACAGAGTTGCTCTGAGAAGTTTCCTAAATCACTTTTAGTCTAGGACTCCCAGCTAGGACTTTTTAGGCTAAGATAGGAGCTCTCTCAGAGAATTTTTAAGAATCTTTGTGAATACAAGCCCAGATCAATGGCATCATTGATCAATCAGATCATTTTGTTTGCAACTCTGTAGCCTTTCCATCACTTTGGTAGAGGTTAATCTGGATTCCTGAACTTTTTAAATTTGTTCTGGTCTTTATATTCTGAAGGAGTGATTCAAATCGTATGTCTTCTGTATTTCTGCTCTTGAATTGGGGTTGCGATAACTTCATGCCTGCCCCTCTGAGACTGTTTAAGTCAATTTTGGTAATATCAGGTTAAAATTTTTAGTTATTTAATCCACTGCTTGTGTACCAGCTCTAATTAGTTTTCCCTATTTTTTTATTTGCAAAATAGCCTCTCTTACTATGTCTTTTGGTGATTCATAATTTTTAATAACATGTAACTTCAGCCAAAAGTTGACATACATTACAGAGATTAATTATTTAGCAACAGGGCACATTTCGTCACAAAGAAACGCTCGTCACAACAAAGAAAAGGTGCATTAAATAAAAAAAAAATGTAAACTTGAATGTACAGCAATTGACCTTGTGTTCAAATACTTTTGTCCAAGTATATGCAAGTTACTACAGTAAAATTTTTGTGATGGTCATGGATGTAAAATGGTACCTTACTGAATATGAAAATCAATGCTCTATTTCTTTCATGAAGGCTTATTCATTTGGAATGCTTCCAGAAGGCTGTAGTGCAGCAGTTGGGTCAGCTGGAGCAGAACTGTCTTTCCCTAAAGAACATTGAAGAAGAAATTGTGGTCTGTTTTCTTCCACTCTTACACAATATTTGTAAAGTTATTTTCTTCCACAACCATTAAACATATGTTCATGTACATGATTGTGGGTATGGAGTTTTGGGGCTCATTTGTACAGCCCTTCTGTGTGCAGATGTTTGTATCTCTGACTTGAATCTGCAAACATTTGCATCTCTTTTTCTCTGATCAGAGAATATTGTTTCTAAAGACCTGTGATTTGGATGAATGCTTGTTTCTGTGAGGTGTGCGAATGGAGATGATGCAGCTCATAGCTTTTTTGTTCTTTGTGAAATTGTTGTTCCCATTGTTTTTAGAAAAAAATAGACATTTTCATTTTGAGCAAAAAATATCATTGTCTAAAACTTAAATTGGCTATTGCAAAATGTTACATTTCTTTTACATTTAGGGAATTTGGCAAATGCCCTTATCAAGAGAGGCTTACATTGTTATTTTTGACATGTGAGATTCATTTCCTTATGCGTGGTTATGGTTTTTGGCCACATGATGGCAGTGTGGGAAACGGGGACAACGATTTAGTCAAGTGGATTGGTATGCTTTACATTGTACAGTATATTCGCGTCAAAATCAAATCTAAATTCTAATTTTGTCACATAGTCATGCACAGTATATGAAGTGAAAATATCTATGATCGCTAGTGACCTAAACATTAGTTTACATATACATTTACAGTTACATATAGCACATTTACAGTTACATATAGTTTTAAAATAAGAATATAAAGTATGAAATAAGAGGGGGAAAAATACAAATATAGAAATATAAAAAAAAAACTTTAGCTGTAAAAAATTACATTATATACATTTAAAATAAATAGAATTGAAATGGAATTGGGATATACCATGTCCAGTTATGAGCAAGACAACATGCAGAATAATGTGCAAAACAAAGTCAAAGTTCACAGTCCCATAGTGTGCAAATGCGAGTTAATGTTTAATGTGCATCGTGATGAGTAGTGAAATTGTATTGTGCGAGAAAGCAGACTGTTAAGTCCTACAGGATGTGGTGTTATGATTGCCAGACGCTTCTCAGTCTCTCCGTGTTGGCAAGAAGCTTCTCAGTCTCTCCATGTTGGCCTTCAGGGACGGAATCGCTTTCCTGACTACAACAAAGAGAACAGTCTATTGTTGGGGTGGCTGAGGTCCTTAATGATCTTCCTGGCCTTGGTCCAGCACTGCTTGTTGTAGATTGAGTACAGACGATGTGCTCAGCTGATCCCACCACCCTTCGAGTTCGTCTGTCTTGCATTGTGCTGTTCTCAAACCAGGTTGTGATGTTTTCTGTCAGGATGCTCTCTCTGGTGCAGTAGTAAAAGTTCCTAAGCACCTTACAGGGCAGTCTAAAGACTCTTGAGCATCTGAGCGTAGACATTTAAGAGAGACCTTTTCCACCACGTTGTGGATGTGACAGGACCATGACAGGTCCTGCGTGATGTGAACACGGGTATCTGAAGCTGTCCACCCTCTCCACTGGGCTCTCGATTAAGGGTGTCTGGTAGTTTCTTACCTGCTTTGTACTGAAGTCCACTATCAGCTCATTTGTCTTGATGCTAAGGTGAAGGTTGTTCCTCTGGCTCCAGTTCTCCAGATTTATAATCTCCTCCAGGTAGGCTGTCTCATCGTTGTCAGAGATCAGGCCCACCAGGGTGGTGTCGTCAGCAAACTTAATGATGGTGGTGGAGTTGGTAGGGCCCATGAAGTCATGTCAAGGCACAACGAGCATAGCAGGGGCCTCAGAACACAACCCTTAGGGGCTCAGTGCTATGGGTGAGATCATGTCTACTCATCCTTACCCATCCCAGGTGTTCCAGCTTGGTGGTAAGTGTGGAGGGAATTATAGTGTTAAATGCTGTAGCCAACAAAGAGCATTTTAACATAATTCCCTCTTCTGGTGTCCAGGTGAGTGAGTGATATATGAATGAGGTGAGAGATGGCATCATCTGTTGAGAGGTTCGGACAGCATGCAAACTGTAATGAATCCAGGGAGTCCGGTAGTGAAGAGATGATGGTCATAGGCGGCAGTGTGAAATTTTAGGCCATTGCAGATGGTTTTATCCACTCATAGCTTCAGATTGGGAAACATTCAGATTGACATGTATTTCACGGTAAAATCCACTAGTTGCCCGATGACTTTTTGTAAATACATTGTCATCAGAGCTGCACCGGAACCTGTCCCAGTCTGCATTAAGTGCAACCTGTAGAGCGGCCACCGATTGGTCCGTCCACTGCGTGGCCTCCATCTGAGCCGAAACTTCCTATTTGACCCTTTGTTTATATTTTGAGGAAGATGGCGGCGTGGTCGGATTTCCAAAATGGGGAATGTGATTGTGCCTTGTCTTGGTTGTGGTGTTAAAATGTTTGTGTCCTTTCACCCCTGGTGGAGTAGGTGATGTGCTGATAAAAGTTCGGCACTGCATGTTTGAGTCCCCTGCCAGCCCCCGTCCCCTGTTCAGGTGCTGTGTAAGTGTCTAGCTTCCGGTTCCGGGACGAGAGCCGCGTTTGTGCTGCCGCGTTTGTTGTTTTTGTTCCTGCTTGTCTCTCTGCCATTCTGCTTGGCTGGTTGGATTATTCCATTTCATACTGCTGATGCTTGAATTAAACTGGACTGTTACTATCAACTTTTTGCTGTCTGAGTTTGCCACCAGGCCGCTGTCAGCTCTCTGCCCTGTTAGCGTCTCCAACACGTTCGGCTCTTCTGATGGGTGAGTTATCGCTCTCTCAGTCGGTTGCGCTGTTTGTTCACTTGCTATTTGGGGGTGCTGTCTCCTATTTAGTCTGCTGTTTTTGGTGAAGTGGCGTTTCAGGGTCGGGCTAGCGTTGTTTTTACCAGTGTCAGGCAGTTTCTGCCCGTGTCTGGCTCTCACTTACTCAGTACTATAATGTCTTGGGCAAAAGTTTCTTTTTTTTTCTTCTTTTTTTTCTTCTTTTCTTTTCTCTTTTTTGCCTCATTTTGCATCTCACTTCTGCAATGGATATTGGATATTTACCATCTCAGCTAAGGGCCTTGAACTGCCATCCGCGTCTTTATTCTATGACGTACAGTATGAACACTGCCGGAGTTTAGGGATTCTCCGGTGCCCACGGTACATCCACAGCTCACGGCGTGTGTTCAGGAGTACGTTTTGCTCTAAGCCTGCAGCCTTTCCGTGCATCTGGGCTAACCATAGAGTGTCTGCTTCCAAACAACTGCCTGCTGGCCGTACTGTTCATCGCTCTCTAATTTATCTCACTGGTACCCAGTGAGCTGTCATTTACCGGGACAATCTTCGTCTGAAACAACTTGCTTTTCACAATACAAATTCATTTGAATACATGGTATTGAAAGCTGACTGTCTCACAATTATCTTGCTCTACCGTCCTCCTAAAGCCCTGTCCAGCTTTTTTTCTGAACTCGGTGAACTGTTAACCCTTGCCTGCTCATTGTCATTTCCTATTCTTCTGCTTGGTGATACAGTTTGCCCCAACACTACCCAATTACTGTCTGTTTTCGAATGTTTTAATTTGACACAGCATGTTCACATTCCTACCCATACTCGTGGTCATACCCTTGATCTAATATGTACTTCAAGGGGGGTTTTTCACTTCTATTTCTGCTTCTGACACCGGTATTTCTGACCATAAACTTCTTGACTTTAGCCACAATCTGCACAATTTGAAAGCTATTGATACTGTATCATTTTGTACTTCTATTGTCTCTTCGATTCTCTCCGTCATTGATATTTCTTCTCCATCTGTGATACTATCTAATTACAACTCTATAATTTCTGAAATCTTACAGCAGCATGCTCCTTTCAAGACCAGAAATGTCCCCGCCACTTTACTCTTCTCCTTGGTATACCCCTGAGCTCCATATTCTGCCGCTACCGGCAGATGGCTTGAACGTCTTTACAGGAAAACTTACTTACTGTTTACAGGAAAACTTACTGTTCATTATTTGGCTTTTCTAGATCATCTCAAATGTTATAAAGCCGCTCTCTTTTCAGCTCGCTCTAACTTTGTCTCTGCCACAATTAATAAATCGATCAACAGGCCAAAAGCATTATTTAATACAATAAATAAACTTACTAACTGCCCACCTCAGGAAGCTCTAGTATCTAATGAGTTTTGCTGCTCTTTTTTGGATTATTTGCTTGAGAAGACTAATACTGTCCACCAATGTTTTTCCTACTGATACAGAGCTCAGCCATCCAACAAATCTATCCAGTCAGTCTCTGTCTTGTTTTTCTCTGATGACCCCAGATTCTATCTCTAAGCTAATCCTGAAATCCAACTCATCCTGTCACCTTGATCCTGCTCCTACGTCTCTCCTGAAACTTTGCCACTCTGCCATTTCTGCACCTATTTCTCATTTCATCAATGCATCTCTTACCTCTGCTTCATTTCCTTTGTCACTAAAAACTGCTGCAGTTACACCTGTGCTCAAGAAGCCCAACCTTGTCTCCTCAGTTCTATCTATCTATCGGCCCATTTCTAATTTAGCTTTCATATCTAAATTACTGGAAAGTACTGTTGCTGCCCAACTCCAGTCTTTTCTAGTTGATAATAATCTCTTCGACCATTTTCAGTCTGGTTTTCGCCCCCTCCATAGTACTGAAACTACACTTGTAAAGGTAGTGAATGATCTACTGCTTTCTGGTGATTCTGGTTCCTTGTTTATACTGCTGCTACTTGATCTCGGCTCTGCCTTCAATACTATCTCCCATGATTTACTTATTTCTCGTCTCTCTGGTCTGGGTGTCTCTGGTATTGCTCTTTTCTTGGTAGACAATTTTATATTTCTGTTAAGGATTTTCAATCGCCCACCGTCCCCCTGAAGCAAGGTGTTCCCCAGGGATCTGTTCTTGGCCCACTATTATTCACAATTTACATAATCCCAACGTCATGGTCTTAACTATCACTTTTATGCCGACAACATTCATCTTTATTCTATCTGTACACCTACTCCATCTGCCCAAATTGCCCAAATATTATCTCCTTTTGTTTTCATTCATTGTAAAGTGTCCTTGAGCTCTGTAAAGGCGCTATATAAATAAAAATTATTATTATTATTATTATTATTAAGTGCTTCATGCAGCTCGCATAAGGCAGTGTCCATGTCCGCTAGTGGTGAAATATAAACAGCACTGATTATGACCGAGATAAACTCCTGTCAACGACTTACTTTATCGGACTTGAGAACAAATCCGACTTACGAACGTGCTCCCAGAACAGAACTTGTTTAAGTCGGGGACTACCTGAACAATATATTAAATGGAACCTGACGTCATCAAAGGGCATGCGCCATTTCGTGGTTTCGATGTGTATTGTTATGGCAGACACAGGGCGTGACTCTGTGCAGGCCAGTCAAGTTCTTTCACACCAAACCAGCTGTTAAGTAAAGAGAAAAGGCGGTTCATCATAACCTTTAAAAAAAACGGTAGGTCAATCTGAAAAAATATTAAAACCTTTGAATGTATTCCCAAATGCAGTCGCCAAAACCTTTAAACTCCTATAATGAAACTGGTGCTTCTCAGGAAAACCAAGAGCTACCTCTGCTGCAGAGGATAAGTTAATTAGAATGACCAGCCTCAGAAACCACTGGTTTACAGCCCCATAGATTGCACCTCTGATGTGATTAAATTGCAAGAAAGAAACCATTACGTCAGAAGAACAACAAGGAGAAGAGCTTTGTCTTGGCCAAGAAACACAAGGAATGGAAAGTAGATCAGTGGAAAACTGTCCTCAAGACTGTTTAGTGCAAATTTTAGATTTTTGGTTCTAACTGCTACGTCATGTTAGACGTACAAAGGTTGAACAGACAGTTCCAGAATGGGTGGTTCCCACTAGGAGGTATAGTGGAGAAGGACTGATGGTCTGTGGCTTTGTTGGTGACATTATTGGTGACTTAGTTAAATTGTGGAGCACACTTAACATAACACATAGCACACATTTTGCCGCGATGTGCCATCCCATCTGGTTTGCGCTTACTCGGACCATAATTTGTTTTCCAACAGGACAATAAACCCAAACACACCTCTAAGTATGTAAGAGCTATTTGTACAAGAAGAAGATTGGCCTCCACAATCACCTGATCTAAATTCAACTAAGATGGTTGGGGTAAGTTAGACCGGAGAGTGAAGAAAGACCAGCCAACAAGTACTCAAGATCTCTGGGAACTACTTCAAGATTGATAGAAAACCCTTTCAGGTGACTGGCTCATAAGGCTGACATTAATTATATTATCATGTTGGTCATCAGAGCTTAAAATTTACCTTTCAAGAGGCTTCTGTGTGGTGAAATGCAATACTCTATAGGATGAAAAATGAGATGCAGTTTTGATCACACCACTGCAAAAGTAAATAGAGTACTAATGATACATACTTTCCTTATGTCATTGTAATCTGTTAAAAACCTGTTTGATACAGTTTCACACCTGATGTCATAGTTATTAGCGTCTATACAAGATATATTTATCCCCTGTGTCTTTCATGAATGTTTGAGATTTTACCACCTTTTTAAAGATTTCAGTGAGCAGAAAGTACTCAAGTACTCTTCTGTTTTGGATTTCTGCCTCCACTTACCATCCAAGATAGGACTACTCTTATGCTTTAACAGTAAGGAGCGCACAACATATAGATTCATTTATAGAATAGTTCGGAATACCCACTGTGTTGCAGTGCTCTGTTGTGCATAATCTCAAATATTAACTTTGTACACAATTGCTGACTATTCCAAAAAATCCAGCAGCAAGAGTGTAATCAAACATGTAAAAGGGTTCTGGTCAATCTACTTTACCAATCAAATACAATGAGAGATAGAGAGCATTTTAAAACTGGTTAATTTCAGAACATAGTATATAGGAGACCATCAGAAAAACTTGAACTATTTTCTCAAATAAGGCTTCTTTGTCTTTCGGCTGTTCCCTTTCAGGGGTCGCCACAGAGAATCATCTGCCTCCACCTAAACCTATCCTCTGCTTCCTCTTCTCTCAACCCAACCAACTTCATGTCCTCTCTCACTGCATCCATAAATCTCCTCTTTGGTCTTCCTTTAGATCTCCTGTCTGGCAGTTTCAACCTCAGCATCTTTCTACCAATATGCTCACAATCTCTCCTCTGAACATGTCCAAATATTCTCAAATAAGGCTAAATGTAAGATAATTAAATTAGCCAGTACTGTTTATAGTCCATCATGAAAGTTTGAAAGCCACAAGACTTATTATTTGGAGTCAGGTCCCTAAATCTGATTCTAAACACACGTGGCTTCTCAACATGTGATTGTCCATCAATAGTCATTGAGAAAGCACAAACTAAATGTACTTACTTATGTATTAGACTGATTAACTTATTTGCATTTTTATTTTAATCCACATCCTATCATGCACACTCAACTGTGTTTCTTAGCTCACTCTCTTAGGGCAACTGGTGAAATGGCCTCAATTTACAAATCTGAAATTGGCTGTGTTCACCCCACCACACGGTGTAGTGAAGACCACACTTTGGTCTTGCCAAGTTTATGTTCTTGAAACATGATGGAGTCACCTTATGCATGATTGTCATCCTCTTGATTGAAACAGCTGACTACAATTACCCCATTTAATGCTGTTTTTCCCCCCCTAAATAAGTAAACTTAAATGTTTTTGCTTCTTTGTTTTGATACTTTGATTAAGATCTAATCACATTACATCTTAAATTTATTAAGGAATTTAAGATGATGCAATATTTTCATTGGTTTCCATCAGCACGGTAAGAAGGGTAGAAGAAGGTGAAATGGTAACTCGGAAGGATACTGTAAGGGCTAATAACATATAATATTGTATAACTGTTTGTGTGGTAATTTAGTGTGTAAGAGTTGGGATATCTTCCAAAAAATAGATAAGCAAAAACTTCAGCTAAGATTTACATTTAGGCATTTGGCAGACGCTCTTATCCAGAGCGACTTACAAAAAGTGCTTTAATGTTTACATCATTGGA
>JAOVVA010000027.1:9819194-9837469 GCA_028565275.1 Leiocassis micropogon | reverse complement strand
CCACCTACCACCAGTGCAGGGCAATGAGACAGTACTGGAGGGTAGATGAGGTTTCTGGGAGATCTGCCTCTGCTGTGCGAGTAAAAGCATCTTGATCTGTGAGAACTGACAGATAGGTTGAAGACACATACTAGACTGAGGTAACTGTCTATAAAACTTGTAATTTCTTGGTAAACAAGAGTTTGAGTCAATTATCTGTGCACTACCTTTGTTGCAGGATATGCTTATTAACAGACACCTTCAATATATGTGGCTAAGCCCTGCCCACAATTCACACGTTAAGGAAATTCTCTCGGAAGCCTGAAACTACTCTTGATTAATTACCTGAGAACAAATTGCTTTAGACCAAATTGCTTTAGACCTAAAGATTTTAATGTGGTAATGTACAATAAACAGCTTAACAAAACATAGAATCATTTATGCTAAAAACATTTTTATATAATCCTTTTGCAAATCAGTTTTTTGTTCAGTTAGCCAACAAATCAGGACGATTTGTTGGTAAGTCCAAAAAAAGCATTAGAACCTGGGGCAAGTGTTATTAGGTAGGGACAAAGGTTAGGATCTGTGCGACATTAGCCCTTTTAAAATAATTGGTTCAAGGTGGCAATATTTCATCATTATTGCCCCACCTCATTCTTTATAAAAGGAATGGAAGTGGAATCATGGGTCATTGTTACAACTTTTAAGCCAGGAGCAGAGGTAGTGACAATGGTGAGATGAGATCTGTGTGAAAGAGAGAACGGCTTTTGGATCTTCTCTCTGCTCATGGATAGTATATTTCTTTAAAACTGATTGGAAACCATACCTCCTCCACCCTCAGGCTCAATATAGGAAGCCCACAGTTTAACAATGTGTGCGCCCCATGCTTTTCACACATTTTACCCATGGTTGCACCCCTATCTACATGTCAGCAAAATTTGCCTCATCTGCCTGCCAGTTTCTTTCAGCTAAAATGTTAAATGAAGTTTGCATTCCGTATCTGCTGTGCCAAAATACTTTAATCATTGAATATAATGAATACAGCGTGTGACAATATACGGTTTTTGTGAAGTCAGTTTTGTAACCAAAGTACGCTATATCAGAGTTGATTTTTTTTTTTTTTGTTGTTAAGTCCAAAGTAAGCTTCAATGATCTCACTATGGTCTCAGATATAAAAGCGTACTATAAGAGAAAAATGTTGTTGTACTGGTAGATGTTCAAGTGTTGATGGGTGCTAGTTAAAAGAGATGTCTGTTTTTATTGAAAAAATCATTAATGGATGACAATAGTGTTCCTTTGTGTCATAAGTAGCTGACAGTTTTAGTAGTAGATTTTTAAGTACAGTGGAACCTTGAATTGCAATCATAATTCGTAAATCACTCCCATAATAGAAAACACAAATTTTCTCATAAGAAATAATGGAAACTCAAATTATTCGTTCCATAGCCCAAATTAATAAATACATACAAAATATAAAGTAAAAATAAAATAAATTAACCTGCACTTTACCTTTTAAAAATAAATCCTGACATAAGTGTTTCCGTTTATGCGCGCAGGCGCTGTGTGAGAAGTGAGAGGAGGAATCAGCCTCCCCCTTCTCATCTTACACATTAAACCTTTCTCCTCTGTTATTTGAATTTCACATAAAAACGCATATTAATGGAAAGGCTGATTTGTCGGAAAAAAGCAAGGAACATCGCTATTGACACTTGCGTGAGCGCATACTTATGGAATCACTGCTGTAAAGTAAAACAACCGGGGGGGTGTAAAGGCGTGAGTGAGTGAAGGGGCACAGTGTCAAATTACACCTGCACACAACAGAGATGGAGAAAATGGATCTTTAACGTCTCTAATGAGACTTTCTTTAGCTTTACACGTGCTTACAAACACAAAATAAAATGTTTTACATGCACACACGTGGTCAGTGTTATAGTAAACGTACAATAACATAGTATACAGTACATTACATACACAGGTGCACAGATGTTGATTATACCAGTGAGAGACGTGCACTAAGACCCAGCAGGGGAGACGATTACCCACAATTCAGCAGCACAAGAGCGAAAAACCATCGGCTTAGTTGTGATCACATGACGCTTGGTGTCAAAACAAGAAACGCATGCGTGATGCATGATACTCGGTACTCGTAAACCAAGACTTGCTTGTTTTTCAAGTTAAAATTTATTTAAAATCTTTGACTACAGTGGAACCTCGGATTGCGAGTAATGCGGTTTGCGAGTGTTCCGCAAGACGAGCAATGTTTCGTACACCATTATATTTGTGGTAATAATGGGATATACACACGTGTACTATCATCATATCATTATTATTATTATTATTATTATTGTTGTTTCCACATTGTATGCACATGCTGGACCACCAGAATGTGTGATGGGAAAGCAGGGCTTGACCATCAAAACTAAAGCAGATGGGAAGTATAGTGAATGTGTCTCATGCTTAGTTTTGCCACACACAAGTTAACAGAAAAATTATAAAATTGTATTTCAATTAGTCTCATAACATGTTCAACTCCACATGTCCCTCAGTGCACGTTGGAATCATCCTTGCTTATTGTATTGCAGTTTTGCGCTTCAGTTTTGCTGCCATTTTTCTTTTCTTTTTTTCAGGGTTTTTGGCAGTCAGAGGCTGATGCAATGAAGGCTTTCTGTAATAAACAGCAAAAGAGGTAGTCTAAAATATGGCATGAGTGTGGTCAACATCTTAGGCCTATATAGTTTTTAAAACTAGTTTGGTTTTTCTATTCCGTCTAGGTTGGATTCTCTAGAGTTATTTTCAGAGGGTGCCCAAGCCCCACAGAGGCAAGCGGAGGGAACAGAAGCAATGCATACCATGGTAGGCATAACCTGTCTCACTGCATTTTTGAGACCTATATTATCAGCATATCATTAGCATTATTATTAGCATATCACCTATAGTACAACGTCTTATTTAAATCAGGTGCACTTAATTTTGTGCTACATAATTACTGCCTGGTCAAAAAACATTTCTATTTTGATTTAAAGAGGACATATTTTATAAAATTCTGAAGGAGCAAAATAAAAAAAAGTCAAAATAATAAGTCATCTGGATGGAAATAAATTCTGTTGCATTAGGTTGTCAAAATAATGCCATGCCAAACAAAGCAGAATTTGTTCAATGAAATGTAGTGGCTTTTTTTTGTCAGGCAGTGTATTATGCTTAGTCATGAATGAAATAGCATGCAGAAAAATTACAATGAAGATGTACAGTGGATTTATAGAAAAATGTATAGAAATAAGATCATAGCTTTTTTTTTTATAGACTTTACATCATTTTAAGTATTAAACATATTAATATTGAAAATAACCGTTATTATTCCACTGCAGATCCAGTTGCAAGGACCGAAGACCAAGACTCCCTAAGGGAGTATTTTTTTTTTTTTCCCCCACTGCCTGCAGATTCCAGACAGAAAACAGAAACTATACATGACTAATTAAAACCATTATGAGCATTGCATACGTTAAATATTTGTACATTTTGTTTACATACAATTTATGTTCACATAAAATTTCTATTTGTTTAAAACTTCTATAACGTGTGAAAAAATGGTGCACTAAGTGACATTTATCTCAGCTTGTTTTAATGGGGTAAAATTTTTTTGATCCTACACTTTGAATCCCTTTATTTTAAAAAAGAGAATGTTGCAGACTCTCAAAGTGGTGGTATTAAAGACAAGCTAGAACATTTTTTTTTTTATATTTGATTACTGATCATGAGATTGCATACATAAAGACGAGCTGTCTAATGTATGTTTCTCATACAGTAGTTTTCTACCAGACTTAAACTTCCGCCTCCTTCCAGCATGCACAGAAGCAGTTAAATGCATTGTAACTGAAAGTTGTTTCCTGAGTTATAAAGAATAGAATTGGTTAATAATTGACCAAATAAAAACCCAATTTGATGGTGGTAAAATAAACATTTGTCGCTCATGTACATTTGTAAATAGTGCTGTATTACTTCTGAGAATGTTTAACTCCTGAAATCTAGGCTTTATTCCACCAGCCTCCAGAAAGTAATCTAACAAAATTGTATTGAATTAAATAAGAATTACAGCAGCAATTAAGAAGGAAATATGGGATATGTGCTTACTTATGCACTTATTTAATCATGTGGCAGTAGCACAATGCCTGACACCTTGCAGATCCCGATCAAGAGCATCAGTTGATGTTCATACAAACATCAGAAATGGGATAGAGTGTGATCTGTGTGACTCTAACCTGGCAGGCTTATTGGCATCAGATGGGCTTGTCTGGGCTTATCAGAAAATGCTGATCTAGGATTTTCTCATACAACAGTCTGTATTGGTTATACAGAATGTTACAAAAATATGAATAAATAAACAAACAAACAAACAAAAAAAAACTTTAACTGTGGGTGGATATAATAATTCATACTATACCACTGTATTGAGAAGGAAAGCAAATTAGTATTCAGAAAATATTCTTTGGGTGGATTGTACAACAGAATACCATGTTGGGTCCCACTCCTCTTAACCAAGAATATGAATCTGAGCCCATCATGTACAGGTTCAAAAAAAAAATTTATTTTTTCTTTTCCCAGTCTTTGGCAGTCCTGTTCTGACCCTGATATCCTCTTGTTCTTGGCTGTGGATTTTTGCTATTGTACCACATTTACCTAAATGGTCGATGTGTGTTCTGAGACACTTTTCTGCTCACTATGGTTCTTGACATTCTCCTCTAGTCCCTGTCATTAACAAGATATTTCAGCATGTAGACTGAATTTAGACAAAAATACCAGAAAATATTTATTTGGCAAATACTAGTTTATTTTGAGATAAACAAAAGCACATGTTAAGTAAGAAAAAATGTATGTTTTATCCTATTTACCAAACTCAAGTATAGATATGTATTGTCAAGTTACCTTGATTTGTCTCAGATCTAAATATTATTGATTTATTTTTTTTAATCAAAAGAGAAAATTTGAGAACTAGTCCAACATTCTTTATAAAAATGTAGAGTCTACTGAGTTTTTGTATGATGATGCTTTTCATGGCAATAAAAAAAATGTCAGTACACTTTTTTGCCGTAAATAAAAATAGGATACAGTAGCCAGATACAGTAATTAATTGATAGTCGACAGTAAACCAGTAACAGAGGTATGATGTACTGTTGTTAGTTCTATTCAACAAATAATTTAAAGTTTTATATTCTTCAGTCATTTTGATACATTTCAGAATTGAAATTCTCAAAATAATTTGTACAAGCTCAACATCCATCTGGTCATTTGTGCACATAAAATCAATGTCTTATTCTTTGGAGCCAATTGCAAATGTGTTGGTGTATTCAGGCAAATGATTATGTACAATTTTTTTATTGTTTGCTACATTATCAACTGCTTATGTTGTGAAAATCTTGATGTCTTATATTGGTCCTCTGTTGAACAGTTTTTCCCCATTGAGGTATTAGTTAATTGAATAAGTCATTACATGCAAAATGGCTGTCAAGCAGCTTTTCTATACATTTTAACACTTCTTTTACATTTTACACTGTGAAATTTTCTTCACATGTCCCAGGGTGGAACCATGATACAGTGCCCGTAAAGCAGACGGGGGTAAGCGCCTTGCTCAGGGGCCCACTAGTGGCAGATGTGGCTTGAACCACTGACCTTCTGATCAGCAACTCGGAGCTTTACCCGAATGAGCTACCACTGTCCCCAGGGGAATGGTTGATATGTTAGCTCAACAATGATTGTCTAGTTCTAAATAGATGGCTGCCATAGATACATGTGAGACAGCAGCAGATAATTACAGAGGCTAAAAGGATATTCCAAAAGATTTTTTTTCCATGCTACATTGACAGGAAAGAATTTCACTGTGATGTGAATTGGAATCTGTGGGCCAACAGTTAAAATTTTTAATTTTGTATTTCTATTATCATTATGCAATCTCCCAGATCCAGTACCATGTATTTTTGTACTGCTAAAATTAAAAGAGACAATACAGCAAAGGTGTAGCCTTGTCATTTTCAGGCACTACCATCAAAAACCTTAGCCATAGTTTTGATCAGAATATCCAGTACACATTAACAACATGGCTAAGACTTAATTTTCTTGTTTGTAAACAATGACTCAACGACTTGCCATTCTGTTGACAATGGAATGTCCATTGACAAATATTTTTAGGAGATAACCTAAGTATTTTGATTGCAAGGCTTCTGCGGATAATCCATTGGTTTGATGGTATTTGTACAAATTGTTTTGAGAAATGCAATTACTTTTTTTGAAAATGTTAAGGATGATTCAAGAAATGTTTGAAAGCTATTTGCAAAGTACTAAAATGAAAGTAAGACCTGTAGGTATAACTGTGCGTATATACAACTGTAAGAGGAAACTGAAGCAGTCTTTTAGGTTGTACAGACACAGAATGAATATAAATGGAATGAATAATGAGAATTGTAAAAATCTGAGTAAAAAAAAATAATACAATTAACCACGACATTAATCAAGCGAGGCAATGTTCAATGTAAATAAAGGCAGTTATAAGATTTCGGGGCTTGCTTTACAAAGAGGCAATATAAACAAGATTTTGATATCCATGATGCTAGTGTCAAATTAAGCTCGATACCACACAATTGGTACCCTAGCAAGGCACAGTGTTTTTGGGGTTCAGGTTGTGTCTTCTTATGTGGTCATATGATCACACTCTATTCACATCACCACAAGAGAAGACACTAGTTCTTATTTCACTTTATAACATTTTAAATTCAAAGTTCCAGAATCAATCTGAAAATGGCTTCATTCATTTTCCATACAACTTTATTCTGAGTAGGGTCATAGAGGTGTTTCACATGTGGGTTTGTGACTGGAATTCATGCCAAAATTGAGCAATTTTGAAAAACCCAAACCGCCTACAACATACGTCTTTGGACTGTGGGGGACATTGGCGAAAAAGTTGATATTTGAACCCTGAACTCTGAAGGTTAAGATAACCATGCTAAGCCTCAAGCCACGGTGGCACTATTTTGAAAATACAATGCAAAGAAATAATCTCAAATTACTTGTACAATATACTGTATTCTTGAGATTATTGACAAATGCCTAGAGTACTGCTTCTATAAGGAGGTAAAGTACAGTACTAAAACCATTAACACTGTCAAGTCCTGAGAAAAAACAAACAACTGCTTAATAAAAAGGTTAAAAAAGTACTCTATACAAAAAGCATAATTATATTATTACAATTAAAGAGAATTATCCCTGCTATTAGATTAGTCAACATGAAGGGTGAATTTTGAAAAGTTATGATTTGTCATCACTGCAGCTTATGTTTGGCTCCATTAACATAGGATGAGATGCCATTTAGGTGGTTTATCAACTCTCTTGCTTTGTCATCTTTGGCTGGCTTTTTTCTGTATGCCTTTAATGAAGAGAGTAAGAAATAAAGCAAAAGATGTATAGCATTCACTTTCATTACATAAATTCAATATTTTAATTATCCATCCTCAGTTTGTATATTGTACACTTGACACATAAAAAAAATTACATTTCAAGTTTCTGCAAGTATAATTATATATATATATATAAAAATACAGTGGGTACAGAAAGAATTCACCCCCTTAAATTTTTCACTCTGTTATATTGCAGCCATTTGCTAAAATCATGTACACACAGCACTCCATATTGACAGAAAAACACAAAATTGTTGACATTTTTGCAGATTTATTGAAAATAAAAACTGAAATATCACATAGGCCTAAGTATTTAGACCCTTTGCTGTGACACTCAAATATTTAACTCCGGTGCTGTTTATTTCTTCTGATCATCCTTGAGATGGTTCTACGCCTTCATTTGAGTCCAGCTGTGTTTGATTATACAGATTGGACTTGATTAGGAAAGCCACACACCTGTCTATATAAGACCTTACAGCTCACAATGCATGTTAGAGCAAATGAGAATCATGATGTGAAAGTAACTGCCTGAAGTGCTCAGAGACAGAATTGTTACAAAAAAAAATTTTTTTTGCTGCACCTAAGGTTCCTCAGAGCACAGTGGCCTCCATAATCCTTAAATGGAAGACGTTTGAGACGACCAGAACCCTTCCTAGAGCTGGCTGTCCGGCCAAAATGAGCGATCGGGGGAGAAGAGCCTTGGTGAGAGAGGTAAAGAAGAACCCAAAGATCACTGTGGCTGAGCTCCAGAGATGGAGATGGGAGATGGAGATGGAAGTTGTAGAAAGTCAACCATTACTGCAGCCCTCCACCAGTCGGGGCTTTATGGCAGAGTGGCCCGAGGGGTGGGGGTGTTTTTCACCTGCAGGGATAGGACGACTGGTTCCAATCGAGGGAAAGATGAATGTGGGTAAGTATAGGGATATCCTGGATGAAATCCTTCTCCAGAGTGCTCAGGACCTCAAACTGGGCCGAAGGTTTACCTTCCAACAAGACGATGACCCTAAGCACACAGCTAAAATAATGAAGGAGTGGCTTCACAACAACTGTGACTGTTCTTGAATGGCCCAGCCAGAGCCCTGACTTAAACCCAATTGAGCATCTCTGGAGAGACCTAAAAATGGCTGTCCACCAACGTTTACCATCCAACCTGACAGAACTGGAGAGGATCCCCAAATCCAGGTGTGAAAATACTGAGCAAAGGGTCTGAATTCGTGATATTTCAGTTTTTCTTTTTTAATAAATCTGCAAAAATGTCAATTCTGTGTTTTTCTGTCAATATGGGATGCAGTGTATACATTAATAAGGGAAAAATAACTTGATTTTAGCAAATGGCTGCGATATAACAACTTGTGAAAAATTTAAGGGGGTCTGAATACTTTCCGTACCGTGCGTGTGTCTTTTTATTAATTGCATTAATTATTGTTTCTTACCTGCATGTAAAAGTTGATGAACAAGATAACGAGTGTAACCATGTAACTGGACTGAAACAAAAGGCAGCCCAGAGGAAATCCACAGGGAAAAACCACTGCACTTAATGTGTGTGTTATAGTTAATATAAACTGAACCTGAAATGAAAACCATAAAAAACACAATTTTAGCCTTTTTATTATAGATGTAATAAAAAAGAAAAGGGGGGACATAGTTTAAGTTCAATAAACCTACAAAATGCAATACTTAAAAGAATTTTTAAACTAAAAATGTCAAATATTTTATTTCTAAATTAAATTATACAGTATATAACTTTGCCCATATTTACTAAGCGTCTCAGATTAGGAAATTGCTCCTAAGTGGCCAAAAATTCTCAGAATTATGGCATTTTTGGCCTACCTTCAAAAGTAGGAGTAACAGCTATTTATCAAGATTCGTAAAATGGGAAATTACTCCCATCTCAACCTAAATGCAGGAGAGCTCCGGAGGTGTCCTAACTTGTTAGGAGTAGTGTTTTTTTTTTAATTATTATTATTTTTTTTTATAAACATCGCATGCGGTTTATTTTAGATTCTCTGTTATAAGCAGTAGTTCATTACTTTATTACCACAGTGCTTCCACGTGTTTCACACTCCTCAGGGGTATGTGCGGCAAATTTTGCTGTAATTATTTTTTTACATTTTCCTACCTCTACCGCTAACAAACTACTCTCATCCTATCTCCAGTTTTGTTTCTTTTCAAAATAATTTTGATCAGATTGACAGTCCTACACAACTCTATTATAGGAGCTTCTCTGATTGGAGCAGTCTGGTTAGAATAATGTCATGCAGCCGAGTCACACATCTATAAGTTTTGTCCGTGTGCATAAAGCTTTCAAACAACTGCTGCTGATTTTAGAATTTCGCTTTTGCACCATTTAAAACGACAAAAAAAGGGTCAAAACTACAACACCCACCATAACGTGCAGCCTACTGTGCGGCTGGTCGCGTCTACAGAGCCTGATCTCTGTGTCCATTTGCACACTACCATGAAAGCTAAATGGAACATACCAAACACTAACAAATTCTGGAATTGATCCTTCATTTCATAAACGTTGCTAATTGTACAATTTATCATCAAAACCTGTGTTAATTAAAAAATAATGCAACAAAAGCATGTTCATTGGTGATCTCAGACTATTGGATCAAACTGTATGTTGATTATATTAATAAGAATAGAAGACTATTTCACCTTTTAGCAGTTTCAGCCCAGCTATATTTTTTTCTATCACATTGAAAGCAACTGATAATGTGCTAGCTGACCAGTTATAAATGCCCAGAAAAGGACAACAGTAAATACAGGAGTTTTAAGAAAGCTACTATTTCTGGACAGTAAGGATATGCAGTAAGGACAGTAAGTCAGAGTCAATTTTATTATAAAGCACTTTAAAAACAGAAGTCAACATAAAATAAAATCAACTGAAAAGGCAGAATACTCTTCAACCTGGCTTTGGGAACTGCAAGTAACAACTGACCATCAGATGTGAGAGCCTGTGCTGGGTTATGTGGTTGAAAAAAGACAAGTATGATGGAGCTACTGTAGCTTATTCGATGCTTTGTAGGCCATTAACAAGACCTTAACCTTAATTCTAAACTGAACAGAAAGACAATATAGGGATGCCAGAACAGGAGTTATTTGTTCCCTCTCTTTGACATAACTGCTAAACTAAACAAAGATAAATTCATTGAAGTTTACCTCTGTATTTCTGTGTCACTTCTGTGTCACTTCTAGATAATGGCTCTCACCAAGGTTCACTGAAGTCCTGAAGCATTAAAACTGGCTTTGTAACCTTTTTTTTTGTTGTAATTTTGATGATTATGGTTTACGGCTCATGCTAAACAAAACTCTTGTATCTTAGAATATTTCAGATTTTAGGTTTAAGTAATTTACTACCAATACATAAATACTGTCTATCTCTTGGTCTAGTTCAGTACAACCAACCACAACAATTATTGCTTAGATTATTGCACCTACTTAGTAAGAAAAATGTTGATTCATGCTTTCAGAACCTCATAATTAGACAACTGTTTTGCCAATTCCTTTGGCATTTCTTCCAAATCCAGAATAACGACTCATATTCCTTTTACAATTTTAAACAACAAAGTTTTCGAAAGGTAGCTTTTTATGCATCTTTTGTATAAGCTGGCCTTATACAATGCAGATCAATTCCTGCTTTGATTCCTGTTTCACCCAGATGAGGATGGGTTCCCTGTTGAGTCTGGTTCCTCTCAAGGTTTCTTCCTACTACCATCTCAGGGAGTTTTTCCTTGCCACTGTTGACCTCGCCTTGCTCACCAGGGACTATCTGACCATTTTCATTAATACACATTCACATTCCATACAAACTTAAATAATTCTTTTGATTGTGTAAAGCTGCTTCGCGACAATGACAATCGTTAAAAGCGCTATACAAATAAAATTGAATTGAATTGTATAGCGAAACAGTAAAACAGTCACAAAGAGTGTTACAAAAGTGTTTTATACAGTAAATGGAGGGGGTTTTGTGTTAAGTAAACTTTCCATTACGGTTTATACCCATGCTTCTGTGCATCTCAGAAATATGGATTGAAACTATAAAAACATTACTTTTCAGGTTTATCAGACAAATTGTACATAAATACTTGTGGAAAAAATGAAATTGGATTATTGTACTGACCAGCTGGGCTTGTGTGAGATAGCGTTTCCACCACAAGTACTTGTGCATTGAAGGAATGGTGGACAAGCTGTAGTACGAATACATCAACACATGGATGAAGCTGTTCAGTGTGGGTCCAAAGAAACCTGTACACAAACCATGCAGCACATCAGCCCATGTTTAAGAGCCATCATTCATTCAGTATTTCAAATAATGAATTAAATCAAGCTAAAAGGTTCACTACTGTTGTGTGGAATTTGACAAATGTCTTTTTGATTAAAAGGGGGGGCGGGAGGATCGGCGTGGGGGCAAAAATACTGTGTGGATATGTTTTGACTGTCTGCATACTGTATATCTATATGCATGTATGTACGGCAAACTGACAGATGCCATTGACGCTTTCACAAATTGCCTCCGCTAACTTTTTATAGAGGTAAAAGCAGGGCAGAATTTTGCTTAAATTATTTCTTTACATTTTACTCCCTCCCCTGCAAGCAAAACTCTCTCATCCTCTCTCTAGTTTCACTTTCTTTTTTGTAATCATTTTGTTCAGATTTTGACAGTCCTACACAGCTCTATTATTGGGGCTTTAAACAACTGTGATTAGAGCAGTCTAATTAGGTTAACATCATGCAGTTGAGTCAAACATCTACAGTATAAGTTTTGCCTATGTGCATTAATCTTTCACATAACTACCGCTTCACCATTTCGCTTTTCCACCGTTTAAAACTACAAAAAGCGGGGCACCAGGATGGGTCAGACAGGTCCGGAATTTTTGTGGCTGTAAAAAGTGACACGCTTTCATTGGCGCAGTCCTACTCCTCGCTGAAAGTAAGAATAGGAAGCTTTATAAATAACTTTTAAGTCCTACTCTGAAGTAGGACTGTTGTCAGTCCTAAATGAACTTCGAGCCTGATTCCTATGTGTGATTCTGAGATGCTTAGTAAATACAGGCCCTGATTTAACTATACAGCTAATTAACAACTTGCCAGAATACATGATTTGAGTTGTATTTCAGCTGGAAAATAATGCGTTTAAATTGAAGCATATTATAAAATTCTGGAATTTCCTTTGGGATCACTCAAGTATGTATCTACTCTATCTATCTATCTATCTATCTATCTATCTTTAATGTCATCCACCATGGGCAATTCCCCTCAGACCACCAGAGGGCCCTCACTCATATTTGTGAATTTCCTCTTTTCTTTCTCACTGTGTTTGTGTGCATCAGTTTTGTGTCCTCCTAGATACCAATTTAAATTCTCTGTACATTCATCTCTAGGAGACAGGATGCTTCTCCCACCTGAGCGGTATGATGGTGACATAGCCATATGCTGTTATTACTGTTAGTGAATGTTGTACTTTCATGCATTTGGAAATTGTTCCCAATGACAAACCAGTCATGAGAATGTCCACAATTTTGTTTTCTAAGATCTTGGCTGATTTATTTTGATATTCCCATGGTTCCACACACCTCCAACTGACTGAAGTCGATTGTCTCTAAAGTAACATTATTCTATGGAGTTTTCCAAGCTGTTTATAGGCACAGTAACATAACAAGAATGTATGTAAAATTCTGACCAACTGGAATTCTAATATAGTGCACTATACAAGTGAAATAATCTGTCTGGAAAACAGATGGAAAAATTTCTTGTCGTGAAAACGACTAACCAACTTGTCAAAACTATAGTTTGTTAACTTGGAATCTGTAGAGTGGTTAAAAAAAAATCTGTTATCTGTTAAAACCTAAGCGTATGTAACATTCCAACTTTAACATAATTGTATACTTACTTTGTCCACAGGGAATCCAGTTTAGAACACACCACCAGATATTAAACATTGATGCATGGTGATATACATGCAAAAATGTGATCTGATTGTTCTTCTTTCTTAGTACAAAGAAGATTGTATCGAGAAACTCAATCAGCTTAGAGAAGTAGTACCACCACAACACTTTTGCTACCTGGCAAGACAAAAAAAAATTGTCAGAGGTAAAACAGTGGTACAGTAAATTGCTCAAATACAATAACATGAAGCCTTAATCAAATATCAAAAAGATTATATTAATTTATAATAATTAATCCTGCCTATATTGTGTACCATGTCTGAACAAAACATTAATTTGGACATTCACTCGACTGGAGCATCATTTTATAGTGTTATAGTTGTTGCTACATTACTGGTCTGCTTGCATGAACATGTCTTGTTACACTGTTGTTATGCTGTTACACAGCATACTGTACAGAAACAGCTAAAGAAAAAATAAGGAAGCAGGAACTACTAAACTAGGAGTCACGACTCCATGTGGTATCTATTTTGAAATGTTACTGAGAATTGCATTAATCCAAATTAAAATGGTTATGCTATTTTAGTTGGGTATTTTTTCACAATCCTGACACAATGCACCTGCAATAGAAATAAAAAATAATAATTTCCCCATCCCTCTAACCCAGAAACCCTGAGTGACTGAGGATCATTTATTACATATTGATTTACAAACATGATAGTAAAAAACAACATGAAACAAAAATGCAGAAGATAGTGACGCTGTTTAAGCTCCTGTTTCTATGAAGCTGGATTTAAATTACTGTACATACATTTTTGTCTGAGATCTTGTATTGATAACAGGGGAGTTAATGATAATAATAATGATGGACTCTATGGTTACAATATATGTCACCTTACAATCCATAAAAGAATGTCACATGATATAAGAAAAACATGGTGAAATGCAGTTCAGAGTGAGCAGGGCAATTTTTTGTAAAGTTGTAAATCTGGTAATGGGGTCAGGTGAGCAGAAAAGATTTCCACAGTACAGAGGTTGAAGTGTGGAACAGAATGTAGACCTTATGATAAGGTCTGTATCTGAAGATATTCTGGGGCAAGATTGTGAATATCTTTAAATATACAGTATTATATTGCTATATATCTATTTATATCTGATCAATAATATAATTATATCATACTTTTATAATTGGTCCAATGAGTCACACGATTTTGCAGACAAAGCACATGCATACTACTCGTACATAAAGCCCTTGCTCGTTGAGGTCATGAAGACTGAAAGAGTAAAAGTGGACTGCATACACAGAGAAAGCTGCTTATCAACAGCATAACAATAAAAATGGCATTAGATATGGCCAAGATGAAAGATGTAGCCCCAACACTGATCCTTGCGGGATTCTGTGGCATACTGTTGAGCCCTCATACCTAGACACGATTTGTCCAATTACAAAAGTATATCAATGAGGTATGTAGTAAACCGCTGATACACTGTGACATGAACTGTGACAAGAAGTATTTGATGAGAGATTCTATTAAAGGCACTGAGATCAAATTGGATGAGGATAGAGTAGACCAAAGTCTGTGGCACAGAGGTCGTCATTGGTGATCACAACCACAGAAGTTTCTGTTTGAGTTTATGTTTGGGTTGAAAACCTGATTTAAATTGTTCATAGAGATTATTGGTTACAAGTGAAAGACATGACTACCCTTTCAGACATGAAAATAGGTAGTTATTCATTCATTGGGTTCCAATGAAAGTTTATTTAAGACATGTCTAACAATGGCTGTTTTCAGGGGAAAAACTGTTCCTGTCAAAAGAGAACTGGTGATGCATTGATGATATTAGAATAAAAGGATGGTTAAGCTATAGCAAGAGTGTTTATGTAGTGAAGTATATGTTAAGAAAACAACTCTTTATGTTTAAACCAAGCAGCAAAATAATAAGACAGTTTGTGTTTTCAAAGCTTTTAAGGTGGTGAGCACAGAGGAGAGGCAGTTATTGTATTAATCCATCAAGTGTTCATGATAGGAAGTGGAAACAGGAGCAGGGTTTGAGTTATTTAAATAGATAAGGCTCTATGGATCAACATTTTTTATGTTGCGATGACATGACATTTTTGATTTAGGCAGTGGTATGCAAGTGTCAAACAGCACAACTTTGTGGTCGGAGATGGGTAGTTCAACTGTAGTAATATTATGTGGTGCAAGTCCTGATCAGCAGCCTAAGTATAGAGTATGCCACTTCATGTTCAGTGAAAATAAACTGATTGAGACCAAAACTGTCTAGCATGACATGTTAAATCTTTGGTGAGCATACTTGCAATGTTATAAAAAAAGAACAACCATCCCCCATTAAAATGATATCAGAAGACATTGCAATTCAACAAGAGTCCAAACAAAAAAAGAGAGTTAAAAAAAAGAGGAGAGTTCCATTAAAAAAATTATGACTTTGAAGGTCTGTACACAATACCAATAACAGGTACTGATCCATGGAGTTGAACAGCTATTAACTCAAATGTTGAATGATGAAGCAGAGACAATGGGGTTAATTTTGTAATCTCGCGACAGACCATTGTGAGGTTGCCTCCTTTGTCAGAGCAATGTGATTTGCATGTCTAAACAAACCCAGCAGAAACTAGTTTTATCTCAGGGAAGTCATTGTATCTGCCAGGTTTCTGTGAGACATAAGTCTAATTTATTTGTTACCAAAAGGATCTTTGTTCGTGATTAAACGAGTATGAAGTATTCAGGTAGAAAACACTTCCAGAGTCTGACTGGTATAAACTCCCCACACAGTTCCTTAGCCACCTGCTCCAGACCAGCATCCAACAGATGGCACGTCTACAGCAGCTAAATCAGGGCCTCCAAGAAATGTGTGGAGGCACAGCAAGCATACTTCGTTCCCACCCCGGAGGGAGCGAACAACTACAAACTGCTAAAGAAGAGATCTTAGCTCGCTGTGGCCTCTTCAGTGCCCAGGCACCCAACAAGAAGTCACTGAGAGGGTCGTGACTGACTAGTTCATATGCTCCCATCCTCACAAAGAATAAATATCTGTGAGCATGGAAGCCCTCTCCTTCCTGTTAAAAATGGTGGGTGAGCTTGAGTGTGTACTGAACATGCTCACTTCATCCCACATCTGACAAGAACTGGAGGCACTCCCACATCTGCTGGAGCGCCCACCGAACCTGAACCAACCAGATGCACCACCATCCTAAGGCTTTGGGCTGACGACCACAGCAATGACGATGCTAACCCAGTTCCCTTCTCTTCATCCCAGCTGATCCAACTGTGCTTCAACTACCTCCTCTGGTTCCTTGTCTTCACTCTCTGTCAACAGCGACCTTCCCCTGGTTCGGGAAGTCCGCTGCCAACTTCTGTAGCCAAGCAACCACAGTTTCTGCAACTTCCTTACTATCACCTCCCCTCTCTTTTTCCCCCTTACTTTTGTTTTGAGTCTGTGTGCTGTTTTCCCTGCTCAATGCATTACAATACATTCTCAGAAGGCACATTAAACGTACATTTAATACTGATCTTAAATACCCCTTTGAAAGTAATTGAACCAACGCTGAGAATAATATGCATCAGGAGCACCACAACTAATGAGAGCTTTGCAGTAACATACTTCTGATATTAATATATGTAGAGAAGTTTTAAAGGCAACTTTAAAAAATTAGATTCTTTATTTTAATGAGAGGACTTTCAGAAACAGTATCGTGCAAAACATTATGACTTGGTTATCTTATTGATATTAAAAAAAACTGATGCTCATAGCAGACTTGTGGTTTTTCTGACTTACCCTGATGTCACCCTCTCCTGCATCAAACAGACCTTGACATTTCAGTTTGTAGCCTGCAGACCAGCTTGCTGAAATAAGCTACCAAATTCACACACAGACAAACACAAACACAGAGAGAGAGAGAGAGAGAGAGAGAGAGAGACTAAAGCATTCTTAACAATGCTAAAAATGTTGAACATGTAATAGGAAAAAGTATAGAACATTTAGAGGGAATGCCTTTCTTTTTCGTTTGTTACATCACTTTTTTTTATCTGCCATATGGACATAATGTACAGTATATGTCTTGTGTGATGCTGTCATTCTATCATCTGAGTGTATAAGCAATTTTCAGACATAATTACATTTGTCTAACTATTCCTTTTTTTCTTCCCTGATTTTCTTCCCAATTTTGTTGCATCCAATTCCTCCCGGTCACTAGGGGGCTCTACAAGGCTACTACTACCAGTCTGAGAGGGCTGAAGGCTTAGAGGAAAGATACATGGCGGAGGCTGCTGGGTCTCAGTGCGCGTCTCTTACTGGTATAATCAACATCCGTGCACGCGTGTACTGTTTACTATAATACTGTGACCACGTAAAACATATTTTATTTTTGTGTCTTTATGTGTGTGTGTAAAGCGCGCGTGTACAGCAAAAGCAAGTCTCATTAGAGACGTTAAAAATCTATTTTCTCTCTGCTCAACGCTTAGGCTGCTCTTTTATGGCGTTATATTCCTGCAACAATTCTGAGCGCGCGGTTTGACATTTGGAGAGCAGACAAAGCACTCTATGCGCGTGCAGTGTCTCCACTGCGCGCTCAACAGCTCGATTCTGCGCAACATTTATTTTCTGTGTGCGCTCGACTCTGCCTGTACGCTCGCTCAACTTTGTCCAGTATTACAAAACTGCCACAAAACTAGCCAATCACAGACTTCCACGCACTACTTCTGATTGGCTGTTCCTTCTCTATCAGCTGGCAATATTGTATATACTACTACTTCATTGAATAAAAAAAATTTCAATAATATTTGTTTATAATATTTATAAATAAATACAACTTTATTTACAATGCTTCACTTATATAATAACTTTTCATTTGTATATAATTATATATAATATAATTTTAATTTCTTATAATTTTCTTTTGATTTTGTAAAGCTGCTTTGAGACAATGACCATTTTAAAAGCA
>JAOVVA010000027.1:9787948-9808462 GCA_028565275.1 Leiocassis micropogon | reverse complement strand
GCACATTTCTGTTAGTCTGATTTAAATGGCCATTTTAGTCTAGGACTAGGCTTAATCTTGGTCCGGGAAACCACCCCTTAGTGTACAAAAATAATCCTAGACTTTTATTTAATGTCATCAATATTAGGCAAAAAAACCCAGACAATTTAATTGATGCAGATAATAAACAAAACATATCAGATCAAAACCTGGAATACTTTACTTAATTAAGAGAATTAACTAATTTTACTTATCTCTTCTGCAAAATCAATCAGCCTGTGTATTAGATTCTATATGACACATTTTCTCAAGCAGATAGTACCAGCAATAACGGAACCCCTGTTGAAAATAATATTTTTTTTATCCAGCAGGGGGTACATTCCAAAATAGTTCAAATTAGCAGTTATTAAACCACTAATTAAAAAACCGGACTTTTACCCCTGTCTGCTGTCCAATTACAGGCCAATATCAAACCTCCCCTTTATCTCTAAGAATCTAAAAAAAAAAGATGCAGCAGCTATGTTCATATCTACATAGAAATAGCGTGCATGAACTGCATCAGTCAGGATTTAGGCCTAATCACCGCACAGAGACAGCACTTCACAGATTAGAAAATGTAGTAGGAATTAAGGAAACTGCCCTCTCCTGGCTCACATCCTATTTGACTGATCGTTATCAGTATGTAGATTTAAATAGAAAACTATTAAACTATTCTGCATGGTCTCAAGTGGAATTTGGTATTCCACCGGGTTCAGTTTTAGGCCCACTGCTTTTTTCTCTTTATATTCCCCAGATTTTTGGGGCCCCAAAGTTATGGAAAAGCCTTCCAATAATTAGACACAGTCTGATGCAGACAGCTGTTCTCTAAGGACTTCAGTCGCTCAGTAGTTCAGGACTAGAATTTACTACAGTCTACCTGAGCCTTTAATAACGAACTAGACTTCATATTAACTTAAAGACATCAACTGTTATATTAAACTTCTAGCCGCCTAACACACAGTATGACTTCAAAACAATCACTGCTATCTGTTATGAGGATGGGTTCTGGTTTCTCTCAAGGTTTCTTCCTATTGCCATCTCAGGGAGTTTTTCCTTGCCACCATCACCCTCGGCTTGCTCATCGGGTACTATCTAATTATTTTGATTCATTCACATTTTTCACATTTCATACTTATTTCCATAATTTTCTTTTGATTGTGTAAAGCTGTTTTGCAACAATTTACATTTTGTACAAATTTCCATAATTTTCTTTTGATTGTGTAAAGCTGTTTTGCAACAATTTACATTTTGTACAAATTTCCATAATTTTCTTTTGATTGTGTAAAGCTGCTTTGCGATAATGACAATTATTTAAAGCGCTATGCAAATAAAATGAAAAAAATTGAATTGAAAAAAATTTATTCCATCTACCCATCCATTATCTATACTGAGTATCCTGTGTAGGGTCTCAGGGCACAAGCACAAACATACTATGGACAATTTACAAATAGAAATAAGCCTGCATATCTTTGTACTGGGGAAGGGAACTGGAGTACCAAGAGAAGATCCAACCAAGCATGCAATCTCAAAGAACATTGATCAGAGGCAAGATTCAAAACCCCAAAGGTGTGACAGTAATTTTAATCCTAAACTATTTAGTGACTGTAGAGCCATCAAGGAAAAGCTGCCCGTATCGGCTGAGTCTAAACCAATCTTCATGGTTAAGTGGAACCATCCCAAGTCACCACACATATCCCAAGCAGATCACAAGTGAGCATCCTCAGCAGCAAACCAGAGACCTCCGTGTGATGACAACTCCAGCAAGAAGTGGGCACCAAGATAGGACCAAGATAGGATCAAAGTATCCAGAGAGGTCAGGGTCACTGGCAACTCATAAGGGCCATGTGTAACCTTAAAAGAGAGAGAAAGAGTGAATGGGTAGGTATACTCACCATCTCATTACAGATAAGGCTATTGTATATTTTGTACAAAGTGCAAGCAGGACTAACTATGACAGCATAACTAAAAGGTAGAGCCAGAAGGAAACACAAAAATGAGGCCTCCCAGGAAAGTAAAGCAACAAGACACTTCATTCTCACAAACTTGAGTGATCAATTAGTGTGCAGACAGTATGGAAACATACCAGTTAACCATAAAACACCATAAAACTCCACATCAATGAGTCCCAAAAACAAATCTATTCACAAAAGATGTACACCCTAGACGTACACCCTGTGTCTGAGTCCAAAGATTATTCGGAAGGCTAGTCCATAACTTTAGCACTTTGTAAGAAAAAGCTTTGCCCCCTCCTATAGTTTTCCAGACAGAAAGGCATTACAGTAATCCAATTTAGGTGTAAAAACAGCATAAGTTTGTTTTCTGTATCACCTAGGGACAATGTATTTCTTATATTGGCCATGTTTCTGAAATAAAAGAAGGCTATTGTAGAAATATTATCTACATGTGCTTCAAATGAAAGACTAGAATCAATAATCACATCAAGGTATTTTACTGTTGCACATGATGAAGCAGAAAGGCCTTAAAGAGTTACTATATGATCAGAAAGCTTATTTCTAGCTGTATGTGCTCCTAGTATCAGTACTTTTTTCTTGTCAAAACTAAGCATGTAGTAGATTACGGATTACTTATCTGGCTTTGCTGAGACATATAACTGTGTGCCATCAACATAACAGTGGAAACTAATACCATGCTTAAGAATTATGATACTTGGTGGATGAATATAGGGAAAATGGCAGTGGTCCTAAAACAAAACCCTATGGAACAACAAATTTCACTTTACATGTCGAATAGCCACTATTTACATCCACGAACTGAAAACAATCAGTCAAATAGGACCTGGGCCAGGAGAGGGCTGTTCCCTTAACTCCTGCACCGTTTTCTAATCTATCAAGGAGAACAGAATGATCTATGTTGTCAAAAGATAAACTGGTCAAGCAACACAAGCAAGAAGACTCTTCCCTAATCAGAGGCCAGTTGTAGATCATTTCCCACTTTATCCAGTACTGTCTCTGTGCTATGATAATGCCTAAATCCTGACTAATACATTTTATGAATGTTATTCGTATGACGGTTTTAGCATAGCTGCTGATAAAACCTATTCTAGGAATTGCAAGATAGAGGGGAAGTTTGATTTTGCCCTGTAGTTGGACAGCTGACAGAGGTGAAGGTAAGATTTCCTAATTAGGAGTTTAATAACAAGCTAATTTAAAGATTTCAGAATGCTGTCATTGCTGAGTGAAAGGTTGACTATTTTTAAAAGAGGTTTAGGTATTTCTGGTATTATCTGTTTGAGTAAATGTGTAAGTACAGGATCTAGTACACAAGTTGGTGATTTTGCTGTGGAGATTAGTAAAATTAAAAGGGAAGTAAAATATATAAGTAAATACTGTGTACAGTATAAGTGCTGACCTGATATAGCTAGATTTCACCTACATTGATATTAATTAAATGGTCTGGTTTGAAAGCCTGAATTTTTTTTCAGATATTTTTTATTTTGTTCTTAAATACACTATATGTTATTGGTGTGCATGATTCTGTGGTGGTCAGATTCCTATTTAATTTTGCTACAGTATTAAATAAGAATCTAGGATTATGTTTCTAATTTCTATAGGATGACAGACATACAACCCTCTTGGCTGTGGATTCTTCTGTCTCTTTTTTCAGGGCTTCTGAAAAGGGCACACTTGTTAAGTAAGATTAGAATTTATCTAGGTAATTAGCTAACACTTTTTTTTTTTTTACACTTTAATTTTTTTTTATTTTGGCACATAATTCAACTTTACTGTACTCTGTATGCTCGTAGTAGTCATTTAGACTACTTACAGGGTAGTGATGGTAGCAACTAGCTAGTTAATTACTGAAATAAAGAAAGATGCTAATAATAGTGCTGAAATCTTGTTGCTATCAACAAGTTATGGCATCATGTCCAGGACCTCCTTTTCATAAGCTTTGGTAGTTTAATGATCTCAAGAGATCGGCTATTGGTTTTTCATCTACCTTTACAAAGCATTTTTTTTATTGCAAGATATATTGCCATCAATAACAATAACAGCACTGGCTATTAGAGGCTGAAATCTTTAAATCTTTAACAAAGTTAATGAACAATTTATTTTTAGCAACTACTTGCATTGCTGTAAGGTGGTTTCTTCTTCATCCAAAGAAGAGTTATTCAACAAGCAACCTGTATGTCCTTTGTCAAAAACTTTTGCATTGTTCACACCGCTCTCTTTCCAACCACGTCTAAATCAACCAACGTCAATCACTATTCAATACATTAACAATCTGCTGACCGTTAATAAGACTCGTTGAGAATAGTCCAATTACATGAGCCCAAATATTTAAAAACAATATTGATTCGCTAAGAACAAAAGTGGGAGGGGTTCGGGCGCACAGTGCTGCGCCCCAAGGATGATTTGAAAAAATCCAATTAGAGCTCAGCCTCAAGTCACATGCTTTTCAAAAATTTACGTGCCTACATAGACACTTGTTTGTCCGGCGCCCCACGTACACGAACACAAATGAACGTCCTTGAGGAAAAAAAAAATCCTCATTCTAAAATAAGTACAAACCGGTCATTCCGTTTATATGAAACCTTTTTTTCCCCCACAGATGACAAGGGTTGTTCGTTTGCATGATCTGGAACCAGTCCATGGCCTTAAACTTCTTTAAGATCAACTTTGCATCTCATTTCCATTTTGGCGCTCGAAAATCGTTCTATTGTTCACATGATACTGGTGTTCTTTTCTGTGTGTCCCCTTCATGATTAGATAAAACTCAACTCTGAAAAGGCCCATAGAACAGTATGTCTTTGACAAACTAATTGCATGTATACTTTTTGGTTCATTGAAAATGACAAAACTCCATGGTACCTTACAGTAAGTCAGTATCATTGGCAACATCTTTTGCTTATTGTTGTGGCAAGTTGTTATCCCTAGTTTCGAACATATTTTATACTATGCCACAAAATCTAAATGTCTAAAAGTAAATATGGCAAGCAACAAGCTCTCTATGGTTAGGGACTTAGCAAACATATATCATCATTTTGACATGTTTAATAAATAAATATAAAATTTAAGACATTTTTAAAAATAAGTTTTGTCTTAAAGAAATGCTAGTTAAAAATACTTGGCTCCTGTTTCTCCCGACAAAAGAAAATGGTCCTGTGCCAAATACAAAAATCTTTTATTCAGCCATGTGTTTTGTTACTTAACCTGATTTGCACTGCTAAATTATATGCCTGATCACTGGTTTACCTACAGTATGGCTTGAAACAAACTACAAACAGCCTATTCCGTCTTGGAAAAAAGTAATTTCATATATATCAGTATCTTATAGTGGAACATGCTTCTGCTGTATCTATGCAAAACCAGATCCACATTTGCATGACAGCCTGCGTATTTGCAACTGGTCCGTTTTTTAAGGGTGGCTAGTAGAGTCCACAATACATTAAACATACAGTTATCTCTCTGAAGATGACTTTTAGCACTATGGACTTCATCTGTAATATAAAAATCAGTAAATTGTATGCTTGACATAAATGAATAAATTATATTTGGCTCTTTTAAAAGTATTTTTTTTTTTTTTTTTTTAAATCTGCACCTACTTGTTTGATGTAACTTGTCATTAATTAATTTCATTGACTTTATACAACATATCAGTATATAATTACATGAAGATTTTACATTCTTTTCACATTCCTCAGTTTTAAAATTTTCAAATTAAAGTAGGACAGTAATAAATGTAATCCACACTATACCAATAAAACATTACAAACCATGTATAGACTACCATGAACCATCCCACCTGTTGATTCTCAACAGGATAACTTATGTATATCCTTCTTTCCTTACATCATAAAATGTATTAATAAGGTCTACATTGCAAGAGAACTTAAAATTGCGTCATAAAGGGATGAGTTGAAGGTGTATAAAATGTAAATATATTTTATGTTAATTATTTAATGTAATTATTTGTATTGATTTATAAAGTATTAATAAATATTGATGTAAATGACTACAGTGCAATATAGTGATGTTTTGTTTCTACAAACTTTAGTTACAGTCAGTGGTTAAGTGTTTGAGTCAGTGAGCCAGTATTGTTGCTGCGTGTGGTTTTGAACGTTACTTCCTGCAGCCACAGCGAGCACTGCTGAGCCTGAAAAAGTCCAGCTAACGTTAGACGAAAAAAAGCAGCGACAGGGGAAGAGGAGCGAAAGCAGAGCCGTCGGATGTATGCACTTTCAGCCCTGATCTTCTTCCTATTACTCCCACTTATTTACGCGACTTTCTTTATTCTAAGATGATGTACATTTTTATACGCTAAAACTAAATCTGCTCGCATTCTGCTTAAGGTAAAGTGAAACCGTGTTTTTACCGACGGCGACGGACAAGCGACAGATTTTTTTTTCCGCCTGTTTTTTTTTTTTCTTCTTTCGCGTGATAGGTCTTTAGTCTAATATTTTACCTTAGCGCTCATTCTGTAACGTTGCGTTTTCGTGGAGAGCTTGGAGGAAGATGGGCTGTTTGGGGAACAGCAAGACCGAAGACCAGCGCATTGACGAGAAGGCTCAAAGAGAGGCGAATAAAAAAATCGAGAAACAGTTACAGAAGGAAAGGCAGGCATACAAAGCCACACACCGGCTGCTTTTACTAGGTAAGATTCTCCAGATGGGCGCACGAAGCGATATGTTGTGTGGTCGCTCCTTATCGATAATGCCTTGAACAGGTCTTGAATAATGCAAAGGATTGGACAACTGACATACATTTTCCAATTTCACCATGCCAATGAAAGTGGCAAGAGGACACCACTGACATACGTCGTGTTGACATTACTATGTTGCTATTATTTTACATTGTTTCCTTTCATTTCTTTTTCTGTCACAGGGGCTGGAGAATCCGGAAAGAGTACGATTGTCAAGCAGATGAGGATCTTGCACGTCAACGGCTTTAACGCAGAGTAGGTGTTTGTTATCCATTTTTTAATCCTGGTGTGGTCCCAGATTTGGCCTGCTGTTTTGATACGAAACATCGGCCATCATTTGCTATAAAATGAATAATACGCGACGCATTGGCTGACGTTTTATTTTTAATACAGTGCTCGAGTCTTCCAGTATGGCGACAGGCTCGCTCTGTCCGACTTATTACTAATAGCTGTCAGCTAGATAAAGGCCTCACGGTGGTTTATGTGCTGTGTGTGTATAGCTAAATTTCAAGGTTCCCTTTCTAACTAGCACCAGGTTCTGTAATTAAACTTTATTTTTATTGTGTGCTCATTAGTGACATAAAATACAGATGCAACACAATACTACCTTTAGCACATATTCAGCTGATGCAGATGACCATACTCAGAATATTTTCAAACGCCTTTTCCTTTTATTTGGAACCTCTAAATTAATCACTTTTTATACTGTTATTGCTCTAACTGTGACCAGTCCTCTGCATTAGAATAATTGTGATATAATTGATTAATATCAATAATATTGTGAGCCTATCTCCATTGTAGTAATTGTACTTCATTATCTTACATTTTTACAGCCACCATAATATTCTTAGACTGATTCATTCCAGTTCTAAATAATTGTGTTTTATAGTTTCTTCACTTGCTTTTTCATATTGTTCCTCAGAGAAAAGAAGCAGAAAATATTGGATATCCGAAAAAATGTGAAGGATGCCATTGTAGTAAGTCCTTCTCCAAATTCAAAACATATATATAAAAAAAAAAATATATATATATATATATATATAGAAAAGTTAAAAACTGTTTTTTTTTTGTGCCATAACTGGCTGTTACATCAAGTAATCCCATTTGGTTAGCAATGCAATTAATTCCACATTTGTCCTGCTTTATGTTTTTTTTTCTTTTCTAGACAATAGTATCAGCCATGAGCACTTTAATACCCCCAGTGCCACTTGCCAACCCGGATAATCAGTTTCGAGCCGACTATATAAAAAGCATAGCACCACTTTCTGACTTTGACTACACAGAGGTAAGGGGTCTGATATCTTAGTTCTGGTCTGAGTGTTTATTATAACTGTACTGTAAGTAAATGCAGGTGGTGTAGTGGGTAGTGGATAGCACACTACATTCATACTTTGTATGGTAAATGAAAATTAGCTTCAATTTGACAAATTATTCATCCTATATATGCTATAACATCTGCATAATTTTGTAGGTGGCATGCTTTGGTTCTGTTTTTATATTAGTTCAGCTTCAATATTTTTATTTTATTTTATATTTTTTGGCTTGGAAGGTTGAGGAGTGGTGAAAGTTGTTGCCAATGTCATCATCTTTCCTGTGTCCACCATTTGCCAGTACATATAGTGGTCTATTGATGCATCACAGACATTCATGGTTTTGGTATAATTCTTATTTGCCTTCTTATTCATGGAATCAGCCAATCATGTGCCAACACCTAAAACTGTTAGGTCAAGAAATTCATTTAAATTAATCACTCAGAATCACTCATCAGTGACTCGGCATGGTTGTTGATGCCAGATGTGCTGGATTAAGTATTTTAGAAACTGCTGATCATCTGGGATTTTCAAGCACAACTCGCACTAAACCGAAGTCCTCGAAAGAGTAGATTCTAGTGAGGAAAATAGATTCCAGTGAGTGTCAGTTCTGCAAGCAGAACACCTTGTTGATGAGAGAGGTCATAATGAATGGCCAGAATGATTTGACCTGACAAGAAGGCTACGATAAATGAAATAATATTTTTTACAACAACAGTCAGCAGAAAAGTCAATCTTAAAATGACGTTGACGCATGATGCAGATGATTGGTCCAGAATTTGGTGTAGGAGTGCAGGGAATGTTTAAATGCCCATCTATCTACTAGTGTTGCTGTCTGTGTGTATTCCTTTATTGCCAACCTTTAATCATCTTATAATGGTTACTTCTAGCTTAATAATGCACCTTGTCACAAAGCATGAGTCATTTTAAACTGGCTCACTGAACATTATTTTAAGTACAGTGTTCTGCAATGGGACACTTTTGGGATGGGGTACAACTGGAGATTTAAAGAATTACATAATGTATTCATGTTAACTAGGACCAGAATTTTAAAGTGAACAATTCTAAAAGTTACAGTTAATGTGGTTTCCCACTCATACAGTATACTTGCGCGGGTCGCTTAAGTATATATTTATACTGTATTGATGGCCGCCCAAGTATATTTGCACACACTTTTAAAAAATCTGTCTGAGGGGAAAAGATGCCATCTGCATCGATTAACTAGTAGTGGACCATTCCCTTTCATGCTACCGCCCCTCTACCTGTTAATTCTGCTACCTCAAGAGCAGTGTACTTACATAGAGAAAGTAAATGCCATGGATGCCAGCCTTCATAAAAAGAATAAGAAGAGCGTACTGACAGTTGCATGCGCTCTGCACAGAAACACAGTCTTGCATGGTGAAATTAAAACCCCAATAAAAATTAACCCACAAAACTCAAGCGGCAACTCAAACGTCAAACTCACCAAATGCATATATAATTACTATTGTTTTATTACAGTCACAGAAATATCTCAAAATGAATCTGTGCTATTTGGTTCCCTTTGTGACCCATTTATTATTATTTTTTTGCTCAGTCATGTTTGCATAATTGATTGGCTAATAAAATGTAAACAAAAGTTTGAAATGAAGAAAACAAGCAGATAATTTACCTGACAATGTTGTGAATGACAGGAATTTTTGAATAACATTCTTTTTGGCCTTTTAACCAAATCAAAATGTACAATTTCACTACATATATGAAGTTCACGATTTACCTTAAAATATGTTTGTTTGTAACTGGTGTACAGGAACATTTGAACAAATATTATTCTTGCATTGGGATTTTAACAGCATTCATTTTTTCAGGCAAGGTTTGGTACAGTGAGCACAGATATGCAAAAGATAAGGCACAAGCTTATATGTCAGCTTAGTTATAGGACATTGTAAAACATTTGCTAATTTTGACGCTGAAAAGTTTGTAGTTGGCAACTGATTCTTATAAGTGGATAAGGGCAGAGATTGGTTATATTCATAAATTTGTGTGGTGCCTTTTCTAATTAAAACAATGAAGTGTGAGAGGTGTTGTGAATTTTATGTGTCTCATTCCAAGGTCCAAAGGTGATTACAATGCTGTTGTACTCTGTTCTTTATCACATAAACATAGGTCACTCTTATATTGTTTTTGTTCCTGTTTTTGTTGCTGTTGTTGCTATTTACCGGCTTTTCCCATTAACCCACCGTTTTCAAAAAGGAGGCTTTTCAAATGCAAACTGCAAAGAACTGAAAAAATAAAACCAAAAAATGTAAAAATAAATAAATGGTAAAAAAGAAAATAAAGAAATACATAGACAATTTGTAATATCTGACATGGTGTCAATATTTCCAATTTAAATGGAAATTTTCCAATGGAAATTTTATTTAAAAAAATACTATATTATATGATTAGGGTAGGAGCATTCTTTGCATAAATCACTATTGTTTATTAGGGTTCCCTTTTGGGTTCCCTTTTAAAACGTACCTTCTACGTAAACCTTATGCATGGGCTCTTTATCTGTGTATGTGCGATTCTGGTGATCTGGATCTGTTACAACAAGAATCATATTTCACACTTTCATTCATCTTTTGGTCCGGTTACAGGAAATAACTGTTTACCAGTTTCTGCATTGTTTTGGGATATCATTTGTGTTAATGTTCATTAATAATTTCTGCAGGTTTGTTTTTTCTTATTGAAAGAGTAGCTATGTTTTTAATTTTCTTACTCATGAAACACTCTGTGGTCTAATAAAGGAATGACTTGCTGAAAGTAAGGAAAACATGGGCCTAGTCTTTTTAATTAACTGAAATAGATTGTTCAAGTTTCACTTGTTGGTAGCGTGACTCTTCCTTTATATAAAGGTATTACTCAGCATAGTCTCCATCCTTAAAAATGTATTTGCTTTATCATTGTACCCAACCCTTGAATCCTCTTTGAAAATCCCTTTGTCACAGTATGTTAGAGAATGTTTACAGAGAAGACACCATTGACAAGAGCAATGGGAACGGGTGAATAAAGAAGTTTAAAAAAGGGAAAACCAGCATTGAAGACCAACCATGCAGTGAGGGACCATAAACTGCAACATGGGATTTTTAAAGAGGATTTGAATGTTGATGAATTTGGTGTTGAGTTCAGCAATAACGTATCCCTTGTGATGAAGTCTGTTGAGTAGTACCTTTGTATAGGGGAAAAGTTATTCTACCAGCTTGGGTAATTTAAATAAAATAGCTATTTCCATTTTTGCATTTTGTATTTTGCCCTTGAGTCTTTGCTCTAAATAATCTAAACAATTTTGGACTCATTGTGGTTGTAGTCGTCATACTGTAGCTCATCAGCTATTTGGTTAACACTTTATACCGTTAACATTGATTATCAAATACTGTTGCACTCAAAATTATTCAATGCCCATTGAAAATTTGTTTTATGGCCAGAATTACTAACTCGCAACTGTTTCTAATAAATCAGTGAAACAAGAGCAATTTCAACACACCTAATATAATTTCTCCAAATTCAACACAATCGGTGCATTTTAATGATTACTGCAGTTTCAGAATTATTCAACCCCTGGACAAAAATCCCTGATTAGAGAACAAAATTGTCAATCAGGTGTTATCTCAAGCACTGATCAGATGTCTCAGGTTTACTTGATTTTGAACACATCAAATACCTGGACTTTCTAGAGATTTTGTTGATTGAGATATTTGACTGCATTAGCATTGGCTACACTACCTGGATGTGGCAGAAAGAGGAAGCCATCACATGCTGCTACCAGGTTCCTGGGGAGGCAAGTGTTGAAAACTTTGATCGACTGCAAAGGACCTACAGAAAGATTTGGTGGCAGTAGGCACTGAAGTTTCACTCTGCACTATCCTATACGGTGCATACTGAACACCGAAGGTCATCCCAAGATTTAACCCTCAGCAGACTCTAAAACACAAGAAACGTAAGCTTCAATATGCTAAAAACTATATAAAAAAAGACACAGAAGTTTGGGAATTCTATTTTATGGACTGATGAAAGAAGATTTTAACTTTTTGGGCCAATAAATCAGCGGTATGTTTGTAGGAGAAATAATGAAGCATATGCAGAAAATTGCACCCTGCCTAGAATGAAGCATGGTGGTGGATCGGTGATGCTCTGCTTTGCTTTTTGCACTGGAAACCTGCAGCGTGTAGGAGTCAAGATGGATTTAATCAAGTATCCTTAAAGAAAACATTATGCCATACGTAAGGATGCTGAAACTTTTATGTCATTGGACACCAAACAACAGGACAATGATTCCAAGCCCAAAGTCCATCAAAGCTTTTTTTCTGAAGTCCTGCAGGATTCTAGAGTAGCCATCACACGTGACTTGAATCCAATAGAATTTTGAAAAAAGCAGTTGCAGCATGCAAACCCAATAATCCTCCAGAACTGGAAGCCCATGAGGAATTAGCTAAGATCCCTCGGAAGCACGTCATAATAGATAAATGTTCCTCATCAAGGGGTTGAATAATTTGAATACTGTAGTAGTCATTAAAATTAGCATTTTGTGTTGTCTTTAGAGAAACCATTTGTTATATTAGTTGTGTTGAGCTATTTAAATTACTCTTGTTTCACTGATTTATTACAAACAAATACTTAAATTTCAATGGGGGTTGTATAATTTTGTATTAAACTGTAAATATCAGCAAACTGGTGACAGGGTTATGGGTACCCAAGGCTCATTTATGCCTGTGGGGAGTAAAGGCTAGCCTGACTGATCTGATCCCACAGAAAAGCTAACATGGCTATGACAGATATTAGAACATTCAGGGCATAGTTTACTGTTTATGGGGCGATGAGTTCAAGGTTGTTGATATGGCTCCAAATCCTCCAGATCTCAATCTAAGATATGCTGGACAAACAAGTCTGATCCATGGAAGCCCCACCTTGCACCTTACAGCACTTAAGGTATCTGCTGTTAATGTCCTCCTGCCAAATACCACAGGACACCTTCAGAGGTCTTGTGGATTCATGCATTGTGGGGTCAGAACTGTTTTGGTGGCACAAGGGTTACCTCCACAACACTGGGCATAATGTCTGATCAATGTATGACTGTGAGTTAAAGTAGGAGATAAATTTGGCTTTGGACTTTGTTTCTGTTGTTAGGTCTTTGGAAAACCTTAGGGAAACAATTTTGTAGGGATTTTAATTTTGCTAATGGTGTCTGGCTAAGCTAGGAAAAAATCAGTTAAAATGTTGTCATGTGTATTATGTGCATGTACTATTTGAATAGCAAAGTAGCATGTGTGTGAAAAAAAAATCTAAAAATAGAAATAGATAATAGATTTTTATATAATTAAATATTAAAATAAAACTCTAGATTCTAGATTCATTACATGTAAAGTGAAATATTCCTTTTTTGTTTTCATTTCAAGGATTGTGGCTTATAGCTAATAAAAATATATTAGCAAATATTAGAACATTTCCTGAGATCAATCGAAAAGGATTTACAATTCATAGATGCCCAACTTGTAAAAGTTTGTTAATTTATGCACATAGTACTAGATGTTAACCAATATGGGTTTTTCTATGTCCGATGCGGATGTCGTTCTTTAGAAATCTGGACATGCAATTGCTGATATGTTTGGCTGTTTTTCCTTCATCTAATACAATATAACAGTTTGTGTACTTAAAGTTACTTTGTGTACTTACGAAAATTACAACCTAATACCATTTTATCCTTACTAGTGAGTGAGGTACGCTGATCCTAGTGTGAAAGATTTGTACCAGCACCCTTTAATCCCAAGTGAAAAATATAGTTGCCAGCAACGATGAGCGGGCCCAAGCACCCTGTGCCATCGGCACCCGGGCGCACCAGAAAGACAGCGGGCACAATGGGCACATGCATCTAAAGGGGATATCTCATACTATTATGCCATGATTTTAGAAAAGGGGAAATTTTATGTTTAGATCTCTAAAAAGTCCCAGATGCTGAAAAAAAAGCATCCCACTATGATGATGTTCCACAGAACGTTATTAACCACTTTTCAGCATAAGTTAAAGGCATCATCATGGCTGACTCGTTTGAAATGTGAAAAATCTCTATACAATTTTGCATCCTCAATGTCTTTAGATCACATAGGCCGGGTTTGGGGGCGATCGTACAGATTTCCTAGGAAGAGTGTATCAAATTCCTTCAGATGCATTTTGCAAACAAGTGTGTATGAGCTATACAGCAAAATCTCGCGCAAGATTCTCGTGTGTCTCCACGCCCCGGGCCCAGACTCTCAGGCATCCTAATGACAGCAGATTCCAATCTGTCTGCCAATTTTCATATGTTTTTGAGCATGTTATGACCCCTAAAAAAAAAAAACTTAAATTGCATTTAAGTTGTAATTAAATTGTACAAAAGCAATATTTTAACTGTATAAAGTATACTTTTGTGTGCTAAAGTGTAACAACTTTAGTATGTACTTTTAGTATACTTAGTACATACGGTCATATACTTCAAGTGTACTAACATACATACCTGACAGTAATTAATGAAAAGTAAGTATATGTGTAATGTATTATATGTACATTACAGCCATTTGTACTGTTACAAATACACAAGAAATATACCATAAATATATTCTTATTGCCGCAGTAGCATGGTGGCATACTTCTGGCCAATTTCAAATACTAAAAAGTACACTTTGTGGTTAATAATTTTTTTTTTTTTTTTTATATCATGCAGTACACACAGTCTTCTATAATACTAGATTTCAAATGTGTTACCAGTACACTAAAGGAATTTAGGATCATTTACAAATGCTGAATTTCCACATAACATGTTTTTAAAACACATTAAATTAGTAATGACGAGGCAGATGTTATTTGAGTTCAGCATATTTAATTTTATCAGATTTTAATTTAAGCTTACAAAAGATAATAATAAAAATTATTTGTCTCACTAACAGGAAACTGCTGTCTGAACAAAGACAGGCATTAGTATTAGAATATACACTCTATTAGTTCAAACCTGCTTCCCTGATTCTAGCTATTATGCAGAGACTCAGTACAGTAGACCTTGGATTCTGAGCATAATTTGTTCCAGAAGCGTGCTCGTATATCAAAACACTCGTAAACCAAATTAAATTTATTTTCCCATAAGGAATAATGAAATTTAGATTATTCGTTCCACAACCCAAAAAAATAAATACATAAAAATAATTATTACAAAATATAAAGTAAAAAAAAAAAAAAATTAACCTGCACTAAAAATAAATCCAGACAGAGTTCCAGTGTTTCCGTTAGTGTGTGCGTGTGTGCATGCGTGTGCATGCGTGTGTGCGTGAGTGTGTGTGCGTGCGTGTGTGCGTGCGTGCACGCGTGCACGCGTGTGTGCGTCGCAATAGAGGACTGTTTCCATTATAGTGTGTGTGTGTGTGTGTGTGTGTGTGTGTGTGTGTGTGTGTGTGTGTGTGTATAAAGGCAAGAGGAGGAGGGGTGAGTGCAGGCTGACAGAGAGAGAAAATGGATCCTTAACCTCTCTAATGACACTTGCTTTTGCTTTACATGCTTTACGTATTATAATAAACAGTACACGTGCGTGTGAAAGGACGACTTTTATACACACACACACCATTGGCTCAGTTGTGATCATGTGATGCTCGGCGGAACACTCGCAAACCGGGTTACTTGCAATCCGAGATTCCACTGTATTAACTGATAATACACTTTTTTGTATATTTGCAATGTAGAAGATTTGAATATATTTGTAATACACGAAGGTGTTCTTTCATTTTTTTCACTAGGGATAAACACCCAAGAAGGAGCTCTCTTAGTTTTAGATGTTTACTAAAAAATGCATGGAAAGACTGGAAATAATAGATATGTTATAATAAAATATATAAATAATACAAATATAAAAAGTTACCAATTGTTCCTCTTTTTAGCAACATAAGTAGGGTCATAAACCACACAAATAGTTGCAATTGATGAATAAGTGCATTTAACATGCACTAGCAGCTAACATTAGCTAGTCTTTAGCACATTTTATCTATCACTTATAGTACTATGCTAAGCATAATAACTGGATCAAAGACCAATAGAAATAGATGCCTGGGTCTGATAAATTACTTTTACTTTTGCATTGTGCTCTGCTGAGCAGCATTGGGCCCTTGCATTCATATGGATATTACTTTGACATACATATAGCACATACATAAACATTGCAGATGCAGACCACATATGTCCCTTTTTGTCTTATAGCAGGATAATGTGTCATGCTGCAAAGCAAAAAACGTTCAGCAATGTTTTAAGAAATATGACAAGAGTTCAAGTTGTTGACTTGGCCTCCGTATTTCCCAGCTCTCTATCCAGGCAAGCATCTGTGGGATGTGTTGTGTAGCATCTGTTTTTGTGTATACTGTATAGAAAGGTAAAAAGTATGATATTAAAAGATGCTCAAGGCACATAGATGACCATAGGCTTAAAAGGATTGTCAAGCAAAGCTAATTCAAAAACTAAGGAGCGCTTCACAAGGAAAGGAGTGAAATAGGCTACTGTATAACTCCTACATCAGGAAATGGGCTACAACTGTTGCATTCCTAGTATTAATCTCTGTCCTGAATCAGAGACATCGCAAGTGTCTTAGCTGGGCTAAAAAACAAAAAACTGAGCCATTGCTTAGTGTTCTAAATTACTGTTCTCACATAAAAGTAAATAATTTTATTTGGAAATTAAGCTTCCAGAGTTTAGATAAAGAGTGGAGAGGCACAGAATCCATGTAATCTGCTTGTGTTAGTCCACTGTTTGTGTTAGTCCAAAGTCAAGGCAGCTGTCTAGCCGGAGATTTCCTGCTTCGGAAATTTCCTGCTTCGGAAATTTTCTGCTTCTGAGATTTCCCGCTTCAGAAATTTCCTGCTTCCGTCCACTGACAAGCTTTATGGAGATATTTTCTTTACCAGGAGGACTTAGCAGCTGTCCAAAGTGCCAAAACTACCACTAACTAGTTTGCTGACCATTATATTGCTGTGCGTGCTTGGCCAGACAACTCACCTGACCTGAACAACATAGTGAATCTATAGCCGAACAGTACAGGCTGCTATCAAAGCAACCAGGTCGTCAATAATGCCTTAGCAGTGCCACAGACTGAAGGCCTTCACAATTGATCCAGTAATTTATGCGTTAAGAGCCCCACCATTTTTTTTTATAATTAGCATCGGCAGATGCCTGAGCATATTAAGACGAATAATAGGTCGGCTAATCTGCAGGCAGCCCAGTGTTGTTGCAGTGAAACCATGGTCAGAAAAAGTTCATAATCTAGACGTATTTCTTATTTCCCTTTCCTTAGTCCCTAAAGAGCATATAGTATATGTGTAAGTAAACACATTATTACAACTTACTGTTCTCACATAAAAGTAAATCATTTTATTTGGAAATCGAGCTCGAGCGGCCACACACACGCGCGCACACACACACACACACACACACACACACACCCACACACACACACACACAGCTCCGCAAAGCACACAATGGATTTTTATGTATATATTTATAATTGCGAAGCGATTTGTATATCTCAATAGGTTCAGACATGGCGATGACTTAAACATATGCTGAAAAGTGACCAATAACTTTCATCATTTTAAGTGACATGAGAATCCGGGGCATTTTTGGAGGTCTTAACATGCTCAAAAAGCACACAGGCATATTTGGCAGCAGAACAGTATTCAAGGTCATGCAGATACAGGTCAAGAGGTTCAGGTAATGTTCACATCATTTTAACTGTGGTTTGGTTGTTAGTGCCATGAGGTTTGCAGTGATATGAAATTCAGTATTTAACTTAGTAACCGCCTTAAAAAATATCAGTTTCTGATAGTAGTAATAATAAAAATCTTAAAAGAATGAAAATGATGTCATGTGCAGAGAGGAAGCAGGATTTAAGTGCAGATGGTGGTTTATTAAAGTGGAGTTTGAACATAAAACATGATGCACAAACATGAATACAAGAAATATGGCTAGGAACTGGGGCTAATGCTAACCAATTCAAGATAAACAGTGAACAAAACCAATAAACTCAACTGAACAGGACAGACACAAGACAAAGGAACCAACTCAAACAAGGACAATATTTAGAGATCAACTAAACAAGGTGCAGGTGAATACAGTTGTAACCATGTGATAGAGGAGTGCATGCTGGGAAACGCAGCATGAGGTGAATGTCACCATAAAAGTATTGAAACACAAGTCACCAAAAAAAAGGACAAATACAAGAGAACCATGACAGAACCCCTTTTGCCAGGCACAGATCTTGAAGAACCTGACATGGGGTCTGGGGCAGTCGCTCAATCCTATTATGTCGATTCCACTGACTGCAAAGGTGTCAATGGATGGAGCAAAGTACACCCTCTGAAACTGAACTTGATGACTGGGTAACTTGGCATGGGGGCAGAGCTAAGCACAAAACTGTTTCCGAGGTGGAGCTTGGCATTAGTACTGGGTCAGAGCTTGGCACAGAGCTGGAGCTTGGCACGAACACAGCAGTGTGTTTCTGAAGCTGGCAGCAGAGTGTTCTTGGCACCAAGGGACACAGCAGGGCCCAGCTGGGATGGGGCATGGCTTAGCTGGGACACTGCACAGTATGTTTCAGGCAGGGCTGGATATCTCTCGAGCAGAACATTTTATAGAGCATGCGACAGGACATGATTCAGGGCATCTAGTAGCATACAACAGGACACGATTCAGGGCATCTCGTAGCATGCGACAGGACACGATTCAGGGCGTCTCGTAGCATGCGACAGGACACAATTTTAACCTGGAATACAAGGCCATTTTGTTGACCCCCAGGGTCAACAGGGTGTTGGCAGCATGACTTGGAAACCTCCTCCTGGGACTCTGCGCTCTCTGCCTCCTCCTCCTGGGGCTCTGTGCTGTCAGACTCTCCTTGGAGTTTGGTGCTGGGAGCTGCCCTGCTGGTTCCAGTCTGAGCACCTATGCACTTTGTTGCTTCAGCTCCTGTGGCTTCAGGTATGGATTTCTCCCAAAAATCCTTTGGGGAGTGTTATAGCGGGCGCCAGTGATGGGCATGCGCCTCAAGGCTCATAGGCTCACTAGGTAGGCGGCCTCCCCTACTGCAACTCTGCGAAGGGACGGGGCTGCTGGAAACAGGCACAGTTGCAAAGTAATCAGTGCTAATGGATCCTGGGCTTCTTTCCGCGTGAAGGAGAGGAGTGTAGTTTGGGGTCTGGTCTGGCGCTGGAGCATGGAGTCGTGCAGAGGATGCTAAAAAAACGTAGAAGAGTTGCATGAACTCCACCGAAAAACTTGAGCCTGGCATCATGGCCCTCCTCGTAATCCACTGCATCTTTGGGTATTCAGTCTTGTGTTCTGTCACTTGTGGAGGAGAGGCAGGATGCAAGTTCAGAAGGTGTTTTTTTAAAGAAAAAATATATAAACATCAATACAGGAACTGTATTAATGCAATTACTTTTAATGTTAATGTTAATGTTACAGTGAACAAAACAGTAAAATTGACAGCACTGGAAACTAAGGCAAATCAAATAGAATAGACTCAGGACAAAATAACCAACTCAAACAGGTGAATACAGTTACAACCATGTGATTGAGTGTATGCTGGGAAATGCAGTCCTGAGGTGAACGTCAACATAAGTTTTGAATCATAAGTCACAAACCTTGGCACAAACACAGGAGGATCACAATACAGTTTTTTTTCTGATAATACTTTCAGAAATAAACATAAATTGAAGAGAAAAAACATGCAGACAGTTTTCTCATTAAATCCCATAAGATTCTCTTTATATTTTCTTGAATAGTGGCTAGGGAGCGATTTGGGATTCAGCCTTGTGATAAAAGCTGCTTGGATTTTTAAGCCTGCTTTAGGTGTAAATAAAAAAATACAAAGACAATTTAGAATGACTTTTACAAAAGTAACAAAGACAGTAAAATATTATGAAATGGAAATAAAAAGCTACATTTTTTAATTAACTAAAATGAGAAAGAATACGACACATGTTAAAACTAATTACATGTACAAAAAGGTGCATCTTCAGCTACTTTTTGGAAATTTTACTGTTACACATGTTTTACACATATTGTTTCCAAACCAAAAGCTTTCCATAACCTAGGAGACGCAGCTGTAAAAGCATAGTAACCTTTTGTTTTACGTTCGGGTAAGGGAATACCAGCTGATCCAGAGATCTGTCAGAGGCGTATAAGACTCACTTTGTTGGACTTGAACAAATCTGACTTACGACTGTGCTCCCGGAACGGAACTTGTTCGCAAGGAGGGGACAACCTGAAGCCAGTGCAGTCATCTCAAGATGGGTGTTGCAGCTACTAACATTTAGTCAGTAGTTTTGCTGCAGCATTTTGGACCACCTCCAAGCGATCCCTAGACTTCTTGGTCAAAATTATAAATAATGGGTTGCAGTAGTTCAACTGTAAGACCTGATGAGCATAATTTCCTATTACCATCTCAGGGAGTTTTTTCTTGCCACTGTCGCCCTCGGCTTGCTCACCAGGGACTATCTGACCATTT
>JAOVVA010000027.1:9716073-9730750 GCA_028565275.1 Leiocassis micropogon | reverse complement strand
GTTTTCAGTGGTTTCGTGTGTACGCAGATATTTCTTGAGACGACGCCGTGTTTACGCAATTTTTTTTTAGAACGAGGAAAAAAAATGATCGGATAGGGAACGCACCGTCTCCGTGTGGATGAGGCCTAAGCCTTGAGCAGAGAGAGAACATGGATTTTTAAAGTCTCTAGTGAGACTTGCTTTTGCTTTACACGCGCGCTGTACACACGCGCATACAGACACAAAATAAAATGTTTTTTTAAACAGTACACGCGTACACGGATGTTGATTATACCAGTAAGAGACGCGCACTAGGACCCAGCAGGGCAGACATTTACCCCATGACGTATTTCTCTACCTTTGCTTGTTTTTTTTTTGTTTTTTTTGCTCCGCCCTGTCTATGAGGCACCAAACTCTGCTAGTATCAGTGCGCGAGACTGAGTGTGTTCACTCCGCTCCGCGCTCAACTAAAGATTTTATTTTTTATTGTTTAAATAATTAAATGTCTCTGCGTCGCGCAACAGAACGAATCGATTATGAAATTCGTTGCCAACGCTTTTAGTAATCGATTTTAATCAATTTAATCGATTTGTTGTTGCAGCCCTAATTGTAAAGCGCACACAGTAAACTAAAACAACAAAAACTGAAAACAAATAGTGAATTAAAATGCTCTAATTATACTGCATAAATATTATTTAGTACAACAAAATTTCTGGATAAAAAATTCCTGTGAAACATTTACACAAATGTAAGACAGTTTAATTTTTGAGTTATTCTAGTTTTCCATCCTGGAAGTCTATTTTTCCAGTTATTTCTATATTTAAAGTTTGATGTCTTTAAATGTGATTGTATTATAACTATAAACAGATACAGAGATAGGCTATATAACAGTTCATTCTTTGTTCAAATAAAATTGTCAGCTAGTGAACTTGATTGTCAGGGAGTTTTTCCTTGCCACTGTCGCTCTCGGCCTGCTCATCATGAACTATCTGACCATTTTGATTTATACGCATTTACATTCCATACAAACTTAAATAATTCTTTTGATTATGTAAAGCTGCTTTGCGACAATGACAATTGTTAATTCAATTCAATTTAATTTGTATAGCGCTTTGTCTGTCTAAACAACATTTAGCAATTTTATTTTTTTTTTACTTATTACTGTACAGTAAATGTCACTAGCTCTGGTTCTGATTTTTCATATTTGTTATATAAAGTACATGGATGTGGAAATTACCATCAATGTAGCATTTTCTGCTAAAAATTAAAAACTGTTTGCAGCTGTTTTGCAAAATGTTCCTTTGCTCCACCTGGCGGTCATTTCATGAATGACTTTGAAATGTGATAGATTTATTATGGCCACTGTCGTTTTGCTGCGGCGGTAATAGGCATTCTGGTTAACTACTGTATGTGGCAATCTGACCTGAATGCATTAAAAGACCTATTATATCAACGGAGTTTTTACTTCCCTGATGGCACAGGGATGTTTAAGGAATGAGAGAGAAAAAGATGCAGACTCTCCATAGGTCCTCAATGCACAGACAAAACAAAGTTATCACTGCATGTCATCTTCACTGATTTAATGTATATATGTGATTTGATATTTCTTAAGGTTTACTGTACATCTACAAAGGATAAAGTTTTCCATGCATGACATTTCTTAAAACTGAAAAAATCACCCATTTAGTAGATTAATAATTTAAAACAAATCCTGTTCAGTGCTAGACATATTACATGTGTTTCTTAAAAATGAAATCTCACTTTTTCATTCAGAATAAACTTTGGAGCCCTTAAAATTGTATTACAATTTGTAATATATGTTTACAGTGCAGGATTTAATCAAATGACTGTGATTACCTCTAGTGTGTATCAACCATTAAAAACATACTTTCAATTGGGGAAAAAAGTTACAATAAAGAAATTTTATTAACTTTTTTGTTCTGTTGAGAAAGAAAATACTTTTTTGTAGTATTTTACTGATGTGAAATGTACCCCAAATTAAAGAATGACTCGTATAAAATGTAAATAGTTGTCAGAGCAGAACAATGTCTTTTAGGCAAGTATAAAACTGTTTTTATTGCTATTAAGATTTTAATTACATAGGCATCACTGCTCAGAGCTTTGTTTACTGATTTGATTGTTTCATTCACATTAGATTATGAGATGTTTTAATGTTTTACATTGGAATGTTGCCTTATTAGCGTTATAATTGCTATAAGCATCATTGGAGTGACACACGGAAGACGGTGGGCTTAGAGGTCACTCCTGGCGGCATTGACCAGATCGACCTCCACACCAACCGGGTTATCTGTTCCTATGATTACCGTTGCATCGAAGGCTTTGCAGAACTTTCAGACTACCAAGGTGGTTTTTGCATCCTCTATGGAGGCTTCAGCAGACTGGTAAGTGTGATTGTAGGGATCACTGTGCTCAGTCCTGTACTTTAATAGAATTAATAAATGTTTTGCACAAACAGTCATGTTCAAAAGTTTGTACCCCCTCTTCTATGTTTTTGTGTAAAAATCATCTAATTGTATTAGGTCTCAGTATTGGGCAAATAAAATGTCATACGAACAGCAACATGTAACTTTTTCATGGTCATATTATTTATTTAACAAAAATGAAGCCAAAAAAGAATTTATGCAAGAACTTATAGATCCACCTTTTGCACCAATAGCTCGAAGTAATTGTTTCCTGCATGACTTTATTAGTCTCACATTGTTGTCTTGGAATTTTGGCCTATTATTCTTTTTAACATTGTGAAAAGAGCTGTTTCACTTTATTTAGGGTTTTTTGCCTTTCGCTTATACACAGCTCTTTTAAGGTCCCACCACATCCTTTTAGTGGTCCTTGATTCTATAATTTTTTTTTTTTTTAGCCATTCTGGTGAAGATTCACTAGTGTGTTTCGGATTATTGTTGCATGACCCATGTCAGACAGATGGCCCTATATTTTTGTTAAATAAATAATTGCACTGTGGGGAAAAGAAATATTGTTCGACTAAGGTTGTATTTGTATTATTTGTTGTATTTACTAATACCTGCTATGATTAAATATTTTTATACAAAAGAACATAGAACTAAAAGAGGGTTTACTAACTTTTGAAAACTACTGTGCAATATTTAGCCTATTAAATGACTTAATCCTGAATGTGTATTGAATAGGTTGTATGATAAATGTTCTATATTTGATTTTCAATTCAGATTCCTTCTTCTTTTTCTTTTTTTAAGCACCTATTTGCATCAGAGCACCGTGATGAGATCATCCGCAGTGCTATAGAGCATGCTGAAAACTTTATTGGAATTATGTTGCGTCTGAGAAAGGAGCCTATAACCTTTGAATGCTTTGTTAGTGAAAGGCTTGGCAAATATGCTTCAGATGAGAGCATCACATCCCTTGCTGAGTTTGTAGTGCAAAAGATCTCTCCTCGACATGTGGTAAGACACACACACACACACACACACCCTTTAAAGCTTTGTAATTTTTAAACAGGGAGATTAATATGTTTGAATAATTTTTTTTTCAAACAAAGTAAAGAAGATGGAATAAAAATATTTTAACCAATATGGCATTTAAATAAAAAATTTCACAAGGGAGATATATATGCAGTGGAACCTTGGATTACAAGCATAATTCGTTCCTGAAGCAGGCTCGTATTTCAAAACCAAATCAAATCTTCCCATAAGAAATAATGGAAACTCAAATTATTCGTTCCACAGCCCAAAAAAATAAATACATAAAAATAATTAACACAAAATATAAAGTAAAAATAAAACAAATTAACCTGCACTTTACCTTTAAAAAAAAAAAAAAAAAAAGTAAAAATAAATCCAGACAGATAAGTGCTTCCGTTTGTGCGTGCAGGTGCTGTGTGTGTGTGTGTGCGCGAGAAGCTAAAGAAAGGAGCCCCTCCCCCTTCTCATCTTACACAGTTACCCTTCCTCCACTCTTTTCACACACGTGCGCACACACAACAGAAACACTGTTTTATCGGAAAAATATACAAGAAATCTCTCTAATGACACTGAATTGAGCGCCACACTAACGGAATCACTGCTGTAAAGTAAACAGAAAAAACTAAGTATCCTGCACTTTACCTTTGAAAAGAATCGCGACAGAGCAGTGATTTCTCCAGAGAGAAAGTGTGTGTGTGTGTGTGTGTGTGTCTGTGTGTGTCTAAAGGAGAAAGTAGGAGGGGTGTGTGTGTGGGGGCATGGCGTCCAATGACACAAAGAGCAGGCTGATACAGAGAGAGAAAATGGATCTTTAACCTCTCTAATGAGACTTGCTTTCGCTTTACATGCACGCTGTACACAGACACAAATATATTTGTTTTAAAAGATTAAACAAATCTTAAACAAAGAAGTTTAGTTGTAGCAGCTGCTTTGACATGGAATTGAGTGCCTTGGCATTAGCATTTGTGAATTTACTTTTTGATTGTGATCTACGAGGACTTCGAAATTAAGCCTCTGGTTGTCTGACTTTAAAGTTAAAGTCTATTTTTTGTTTATTTTTTATTTCTTTTTGCCCAGTCTTTCAACATTTGTTGTCGAAAAAAATTGTGGTGTCAATCGCTACTAGATGCATTACACAGCTACTGATTTTCATGAGCTGTAAGCTGTGATGGTCAAATTAAAACAAAAAAGGGATGACATTTACTTTGTGTAAATAATAATGATAAAAAAGAAACATCCTTGTCAATGATATTCAAAATTTTTTAAATGCACTGTACCTGTTACGGGGCATGATTTAGTGTTAGATTTATTCCTAGTTAATTTTGTACAGTATGTAATAAGCATCTGTTGATTTTGAAATTCTCCCTTTCAGTGCCATTTATAACCATTTATTCTCCACTCGTAGAGAATCATTAGATTTTCTTCCCATCAATTCCCTCGGTTTTCACATCACATCAATTCAGCATGGCTTTGAACGTCCTGCTTTCCAGGATGATGTCATGTTCGTCATTGGCTCGGATATGCACGACTTGTCGGAGTACAAGCAAGAGATTTTTTCTGTCTGCTCAGAGCTCTGTGCTACTGCGTTAGCTGCTCAGGACAACACTTAATTTTTCTCTTCACTGATGAGCAGCCGAGAAGCTGGAAGTGGAGTGGCCCTGCCCACAGCCGGTTCAGAAGCTGTCAAGGTTCCCTGGATTTTTTTTCTCCCTCCTGAACCTACAGTGGATAAAAACTGCTTGTTCATTTGGAATTCTTTATTTTAGATTTATCATTATCATTTAGAAGTATTTATAATTGGGTTGAGCTGAAAAAGTGGGAGTGATTTAGCCAATGGAGCTGTCTTTCTACCTGGGTTCTAACTGTTATCTGCTGAGAGTTTGTTTGGTCAGTCATTCAACGCTATTCAAGCGAAGTTCGAGTTTAGACGAAAACAAGGTGAGGAGTTGCGTGACATAATTCTGTGACGAGAGGTGAAACCCAAACAAGAGACCACTGACCATTAGCTAGCTTGAGCTCTTGCCCAGTGAAACAGCAACCTCCTGGATAACCCCCATGTTAGTTGGCCTGAAATAAAGGACCCCCACTTGGCCTGCTGGAATATTTAGCGACCAGGAGGAAAAATACACACTCCTCCTTGAAAACACAGTTGCTATGGGATACCGGCTGCAATTTTGTACAAAGCCATCGAATTTCTCTTCCGTGGTGCACTTCCGGGAGAAGATTAAGACTCTTCTGAGCAATTCAGGTGCGATTCAGGTGGTTCCTCCTTCAGGAAGCGAACTCTGGTTGGTACAGCTGTAGGTTTTTTAGTTCCAAAGAGAGGGGGAGGGCTGCATTATGTTTTGGATTTACCTGTACTGAACAAATTTCTAGTGCTGAGTGCAATAGATCTTGGGGATTAGTTTACTACAGTCAATTTTGCGGACGATTACCTTCACATAGCGATGTTTCCGGGCCACAGAAAGTTTGAGGTTTGCTTTAGAGGGCATGGCCTACGAGTGCTGCTTTTCGTCTTGTTGCTAGTTAGCACGTTCACAAAGTGTGTTGAAGCGGTACTGCCGTTTATGATTGCTGTGGTGCCCCTAGGTCTGTTGAACCTGCAAGTGTTTCAATGCTAGCTTCGCTCATACTGCCTGTGTGCGCCCCACCAGGCTGTCATGCATGTCATTTCTATTGCCCTGGAGTGTCGTTTCTCAAGGTGGTGTCAACTGATGCCTTTTCTCAGTGTGGGAGAAAAACTACATGTATGTGATAACCTGGTCATTCAGTACATTCAGGTTCTCAGCTAACTTCTTTATTTTTTTTTTAGGCACATAATCTTGCTGAGCCTAGACCTGAGCAACTGAAGCAACCCCAGGTCATAACACTGGCCCATTTGTTCCATTATTTATGACTATCCAAAATGTGTGCGTGTATGAAAATATAATTTCTGAACGGATCATGTTTTTGGCAAAACCGTTCACTTAAAGCTGATTGTGTTGACTTCACTTGCATTGTGAGTGTTTTATTTAAAATGTACTGTAGTAAAATGCACTAGTAGCTAGAGGGTGCTCTGTGCCACGGCTCTGCGGTAAGGGCAAGGCACGGTCACAGGCTTCACATCAACCATCTGTAGCCGTTGGCAATGTTTTCTGCCAATGTTTTTTATTTGATTTTGACAGGCCATCGTGTTCTGATCAGAGTAACAGTGTATAAACAGGCAAGGAGGGACTCGTTCACTTCCCCTGTTGAAAATGGTCTGTGGTACATGAATAGAGATGTCTTCCGTAAGTACACGAGTAGACGTGATCTCCTATACGATATGTGTTGTACCTCGTTCTGTACCTCATTCCTCTCCTTCAGGGAACTGAGATTATAGTCATAACCATTCATTGATGGTCACCTTTGATCATCAGTTACAAACACTTTACATTTTACCACTTCTGTTACTTTTCTGAGATTTTCATATGGTATATTTGTTTTTTTCTAACATTTTCTTGCTAAGTATTTTTTTGTGATAACTCTTAAAATTTTGTCACATACACAGTACGGTATGCAGTGAAATGCTTAAACGACCGCCCATGGCCTTAAAAATAAAAAAGGTTATTAATAGGAAATAAATATGGAATAAATCGAAAAATAACTTTAGCTAAGGAAAGAAATACATCTTATAGAAGATAAGACAAAATATAAGAAAAATTTAAGAAAACTTAGCTGTACAAATATGGAAAAGAAATGATTTTCTGTTCAAGATGAAGTGGGATTTAATTAGAAATGTCCGGGGGGGGTGCAAATATGCATGAAAGTGTCTTAAGTGCAACGAGCAAAAAAATGAAATAGAAATATGTGTAGATGTGCATGAATTTGCAAGTGTGCAATGTCCATAAGTGTCCATGAATGTCCAGAATGAGTGCAAAAAGACCACTGTCCATAAGTGTGTAATGTGCAAAAAAAGGTTTAGTTCTCTGTCGTGTTCTGATTTAGAGACCGTATCGCCAGCGGGAAGAAGCGCCTCCTCAGTCTCTCTGTATTGGCCCTCAGGGAGCGGAATTACTTTCCTGACCGCAACAGAGAGAACAGTCCATTGTTGGTGTGGCTGAGGTCCTTCTCGATCTTCCTGGCTTTGGTCCAGCACCGTTTGCTGTAGGTTGAGTGCAGGTCAGGGAGTTTGGTGCGGATGATGTGCTCAGCTGATTGCACTATCCTCTGTACAGCTAGTCTGTCCTGCATGGTGCTGTTCCCGAACCAGGTTGTGATGTTTCCCGTCAGGATGCTTTCTATGTTGCAGGAGTAGAAGTTAATGAGCGCCCTTTAGGGCAGTCTGAAGTCTCTCAAGCGTCTGAGGTGGTAGAGATGCTGCAGGGCCTTTTTCACCATGGTGTTGATGTGATACAGGACCATGACGGGTCCTGCATGATGTAAACACTGATGTCGCCAGCAAACTTGATGATGGTGGGTGGAGTTGGTAGTGGTCACGCAGTCATACGTGTACAATGATTACAGCAGCAGGCTCAGAACACAACCCTGGGGGGGCTCCAGTGCTGAGAGTGAAGGAGGCTGAGACATGTCCGCTAGTTCTTACTGCCACTTAGGAAATTGGGGATCCACTGACACAGAGATGGGCTGACTACCAGGTGCTCCAGCTTGGTGATGAGTGTGAAGGGAATTATGATATTAAATGCTGAACTGTTTTCGACAAAGAGCATTTTATCATAATTCCCCTTTCTAGTGTCCAGGTGAGTGGAAGATGTGTGGAGGAGATGAGAGATGGCATCATCTATAAAGCAGTTTGGACGGTAAGCAAACTGTAAAGCATCAAGTGTGTCAGGTAGTGAAGAACTGATGAAGTCTCTGACCAGTCGGTCAAAGCACTTCATCACTACTGAGGTGAGGGCTACAGGGCGATAATCGTTGAGGGTAGCAGGATGGAGTTTCTTAGGGACAGGAACAATGATGGACTCTTTAAAACATGCCGGGATTACTGACTGGGATAAGGAGAGGTTGAATATCTCTGTGAGAAATGTCTGTGAATCTCTCACAGAGAGATTATCATTAGCATTGCTAGCATCTTTAGCTGCAGCCTTGAAGCGACCATAGAAAGTGTTCAGCTTGTCTGCCAGAGACACGTCCACATTTGTCATACCGGATGTTGGTGCTTTATAGTCCGTTATTAGTGTTGCGTAACAGTAATAATTAAAATTTTAGATTATGGTGTACCTTGTGTATTATTATAGTCAAAATAATAACACACCACCATATTACTGACGTATTATTATAGTCAAAATTTTGGGCCATAAAGCTTAATGTGCTGTTTTTTCCTCAGGAGCCTGTAAAGAGAATCCTGGCTCTCACAGAGACATGTCTGGTAGAAAGAGACCCTGGCTCCTACAACATTGTTACCATCAAACCCTTTGGAGAGGTGAGCCATACTGTTTATAAAGGAGCAACTTTTTTTTATTATATAAATAAAAATTATATTATAAAATTTAATAAAATATAAAATTTTATTATATAAATTAATGTTTTATATTTTCAATTCTAGTTGCAAGTTTATAGCAAATAAATTTAGTTAATGTAATTCAACATGTAATGACATGTATCTTCTTTCCTTATACAGTCATGGCCAAAAATATCGGCACCCTTGCAATTCTGTCAGAAAATTGTTGCAAATGTTTTGGTACTCACATGTTTATTTATTTATTCATTTTTTTATGAACTGGACAAAATTATTGGCACCCTTAACTTATTACTTGGTAGCACCCCGTTTGGTAAAAATGACTGAAATCAATCGCTTCCTGTAACCATGAATGAGTTTTTTATACCTTTCTACTGGAATTTTGGACTCTTTTTTTTTTTTTTTGCAAATCAGATTTGAAGGATGCCTTCTCCCAGCTACTGTTTTGAGGTCTCTCCACAGGTTTTCTATGGGATTCAGATCTGGCCTAATTTCTGACCATTTAAGAACTATCCAGCACTTTGTTTGTAACGCTTTTTAAAGTGTGTTTCGGATTATTGTCCTGCTGGAAGACTTTGGTAATCATCAGATTTCATAATACTGTTCACATAGTCAAGGCATCCAGTGCCAGAAGCAGCAAAGCAACCCCAAAACATCTTTGAATCTTCAGCATGTTTGACTGTTTTACCATGTTGGCCTCATTTCATTTAGGCATTTGGCAGATGCTATTATCCAGAGCAACTTAAAAAAAAGTGCTTTGAAGTTTCCGTCATTGGATAGATACTTACACTGGGTTACTAGATTACTACCTAAAAAAAAAACTTTTTCATAATCATGGGACTGTGACCTCACGTACATTTACATCTAGGCACTTGGCAGATGCCCTTATCCAGAGCGACTTTTGATCTCATTTATCTCATTATACATCTGAGCAGTTGAGGGTTAAGGACCCAACAGTGGCAACTTGGTGGTTGTGGGATTTGAACCTGGGCCCTTCCGAACCATAGTCCAATGCCTTAACCACTGAGCCATTTCTTTTTCCGTCCACAGTACATTCTCCCAGAAGGATTGTGGTTTTGTCAACATTTGCTTTTTTATGCCTTTGTGTCAGCAGTAGTGTCCTCCTGGGTCTCCTACGATAGCATCCCTTTGTATTCAAATGGCGACGGATAGTGCGAGCTGACACTGTTGTACCCTGTGTCTGCAGATCAGTTGAATTTGTTTGGAAGTTAATCAGTGTTCTTTATCCACCATTTTTAAACAATCCTTTGTTGTAATTTTTAATTAATTTTGCTCTTTGTCCACGTCCAGGGAGGTTGGCTACAGTGCCATGTGCTGTAAACTTCTTGATGATATTGCGCACAGTGTATACAGAAACATTAAGATCTCTGGAGTTGGACTTGAGCCTTCAGATTTTTTTCTCTCAAATCCATACTCTTTACACTTGTTTCTTTTATCCATGCTCAGTGTGACACACAACACAGAGGTTGAGTTAACACAACTGTGTCTAAATACAAATTACAGGAGCATCACATGCTTGAAAAGTAATTATTTCTTACAAATTAGACAAGGTGGCAATAATTTTGTCGAGTCCATTTTTGAGTTCTGTGTGAATTTTTATCAAGTTTGACTTTTCATCTCTGTTTTTTTGTGTTGTTCCAATGCAAACAAAAACAATAAGCACATTGAATACCAAAACATTTGCAATTGCAACAATTTTCTGAGAGAAGCGTTGCATTTTCTGACAGAATTGCAATTTGGCCATGAATGTATCTACTGTGTGGGAATCCATTCTTTTTAATATATAAAAGGATTACTTTTACTGCTCTTTTTTTATTGCATTTCTCCATCTGCCTTTTAAAATGCAGTCTTTGGAGTTTTTCCTGAAATGTAAATTTTTCTTATTACATTTTAATTTTGTCTATATTTTTCATTTTCATATATTTAATTATTCCATAGTTTTTAAGCATACAGTTATATAATAAACTTGCTGTTGCTTTCTTATTATTGGGTATGTTCTGCAGGACTATTTATTAATCTTATGTTAATGGTGTCGCTTCAGGTTTTTGCGCTCATCTGTAATGCTGAGAACCCTCAGATATTCACAGTCGAATTTATCAGAGGACAAATACGCAAGTACTGCTCCACAGATAGGTAACACAGTCTCTCTCCCACCCTCCCTGTTTTTCTCTCTTCTCCCCTGTCTCTGTTTTCTTTCACCCATGCTTTAATTTCAGTTTAAGTACTACTGTTTCTAAAAGCCATAAAACTTTAGTTCCCCCAATTCCAAATTTGTATCAGTTTTTCTCAGAATTTCTTTCTAAATTTCTAACATTCACAAGTCTTTTCTGAAGAATCTTTTCTAGCTTTATATAACTTTGGCAACCCTTATTTTATCTACATCTAGCATTTAACTAGCATTACATAAGGATTACTCACACAAGCGTTACAATTTGATAAGGTTTAATGTATTAATACCACTTTATATTCTGTAAACATTTCAGTTTAAATGTCTTAAACTGAAATTAAAGCATGGGTGAACGATGTTATTTATTTAGTTCCAGGGCAGTACAGTTTATTTCAGCTGTAATAAAAAAATGGTTGTATTAAAATGGGGCTCCAAATACTTTGGGATGCATGTGTACTGCCATTACCCAAAAGGTAAGAGGCATTTTTAATTTTAAATGTTTTATTTTTCAAGACTAAATAACAAAATCTTAATGGGTTCGATATTTGACGTACACTGGCAAAAAATAGTTGCATGCTCACTTATTTCATTGAATCACCTTTATGTTTACAGCGCACATTTGCCATGGCCTCATTTCAACAACCTAATGCAATGTCACTATGTTTATTCCTTTCCAAAGTTGTATCAATTTCTGATCAAGGTTTTTACTGTTTCTAGGAGAGTCAAAATACTCCATACCTTCTTTTGCAGCATGTTGCAAAGATTTTAATACTTTTAAGGTCAAGGCTATAGTATGTAGGGGCCAGTTCTTCAATTGTTTAACTGTGAGCACCCTGTGGATATTAAATTGGTTTACTCATATTATCAAAAGTTTGTGAAAACCTGACTATCGCACCAATTGCCAGTTTGCTGTTGCCACAAAGTTGTGTAAATGCACAAATGTATAACGTGGCCTTTTATACTCTAGTTTTGTACATTATACATAGAAACATGGGTTCCAGATGTGTCTGTCATGTTTCAGCTGAAACGGCTCAGATCATGCATTCAGGCAGGCTTGAAAATCCCTGTTCCAAATCTATTCTATTGTTTGTACAGTAGCTTTAAAAGCAAATGAACTTCTGGTCTTCCACACCCCTTTTCCACAATATTTTTGTCAGAATGCAGAACATGTGGCTGGCTGGGGAGGAAAATACCCTATTGGAAACAAAATAAGGAATTGTAGTAAAAACAGATCTATTGTTTGCGGATTTCAGTATTAATTTGTGATGACATTTTAATGGTAGCTCTTTTAGCGAATTTAAAATGTGACCATTATCGAGGCTACATTTTCTATCATGTCTGTTTTGTAAGAACTAAATAAAGCTAAGTTAGCTGAATTAGCAACCTAGTATACTAGTATGTTAGCATTGTTATAGTAGATTGAAGCTACACACAGCAAAGTGCTTAGGAGAGGTGGCAGTGGAGTTTCTGAATAGTCTGTTTAACAAGATCTTGGAGAGAGAGCGGATCCCAGAGGACTGGAAGAGAAGTGTATTGGTGCCGATCTTTAAGAACAAGGGAGATGTGCAGAGCTGTGGCAATTACAGAGGAATAAAGCTGATGAGCCATACAACTAAGCTTTGGGAAAGAGTCGTGGAAGCTAGGTTAAGGGCAGAGGTAAGTATTTGTAAGCACCAATATGTTTTTTTGCCTAGAAAAAGTACAACAGATGCAGTACAGAGTACAGAGAAGGTAATAGGGAGTTGCATTGTGTCTTTGTAGATTTAGAGAAAGCGTATTACAGGGTGCAGAGAGAGGAGCTGTGGTATTGTATGAGGAAGTCTGGAGTGGCAGAGACGTATGTTAGAATGGTGCAGGACATGTCTGAGAGCTATGAGACAGTGGTGAGATGTGCTATAGGTGTGACAGAAGAGTTCAAGGTGGAGGTGGGTCTGCAACAAGGATCGGCTTTGAGCCCTATCTTGTTTGCTCTGGTGATGGACAGGATGACAGATGATGTTAAACAGAAGTCTCAATGGACTATGACTGTTTGCAGATGACATTGTGCTTTGTAGTGAGAACAGGGAACAGGTGGACAAAAATGAGGTGGAGGTATGCTCTGGAAAGCAGAGGAATGAAGGTTAGCTGCAGCAAGACAGAATACATGTGTGTGAATGAGAAGGACCCAAGTGGAACGTTGAGGCTACGGGGATCAGAGGTAAAGAAGGTATAGGACTTTTAAGTGTAGCCATGTGATGGTCATGATCAATCTCTTGTCGCTCCTTGCTCACTCCATAGGCTTTTTCAGCCTATTTTCATTTATTTTTTACTCAGTAGCGAATATGATTTAAAATGTAGTGAAGTACAATACTTTAAACAAAACATACTTAAGTAAAAGTAAAATGACAAATTTTAGTAACAAAAACTACTTTAGTAAAAAAACTACTTTAAAAAGTAGAAGTACACAAAAAATCTACTTAATTACAGTAATGCAAGTAAATGTAATTCATTACTTTCCACCTCTGGTGGTGAGACCAGCGATGCTCTACGGTTTAGAGACAGTAGCACTGAAAAAAAAAAAACACAGGAGGCAGAGCTGGAGGTAGCAGATGGTGTTGAGGTTCTCTTTGGGTTGACCAGGATGGATAGGATCAAGAATAAGTCCATTAAAAGGGACAACCCATGTCAGATGTTTTGGAGATAAATAAAGATGTTCAGAGTAGAGATTGTGAATATATCGGTAGAATGATGCTATGGTTGGAACTGCTAGGCAGGAGGTCTACAAGAAAACCAAAGAGGAGCTTTATGGAAGTAGTGAGAGAGGAAATGAAGTTAGTGGGGACAGGATGCAGAGTATAGGGGGATATTATCTGATGGAGGCAGATGATTCACTACGGCGACCCCTGAAACTGAACAGCCGAAAGACAACAAAGTTGTTGTTTTAATATTTATATTGCAGGTTATAACAGGTAATATTTAGAATGTTAATTAACACTGTTTTATCCATACACAATAAATCAGGTGTTGCTAAATTTATCTTGGTTCCCTAACTGTTTTCAAAGTAGAACATATGGCAGTAGTAATAGTACTCTGATTAAATTGATTTAAATGGTTTTATACCATTTTAATTAATTTCTATATCCTGATTATTCATTATAGTTACTACTCCAAAGATTTTTCCTTTTTGTCATGTAATATATTTGTTTACCCAGTTCACAGTTTACCCCCCACTCCTTAGAAAAGTCATAGCAACCCGTTCCTGAATAAGCCACACAATTTGACACCACTTTCATGGGTCTACGACAAACCGTTTGGGACTAGTTACATGCCAAACTTTTGTACGAAAGAAGAAAAACACTTGAGCTTACATTTTAAAGTGAATTCATTGTTAAACTATCTCTTGTTGAGAGAGCAATTTAATGCAAAATTATTAGTACATGCATAGAAGACTTAATGTTGGAATATTTCCACTGTAAATAAACATCTGGTGCAACATCATTCCCTCAGAAGAAAAAGGATTTACAGTAGTGTTCAAAATAATAGGAGTGTGTTGAAAAAAGTGAGTAAAGCTCCATATCCATATAAAAACTTTTAATTTAAATCACATAAATGCATTGGACACCCTGCACATTCTATTCT
>JAOVVA010000027.1:9692131-9703150 GCA_028565275.1 Leiocassis micropogon | reverse complement strand
CAGCCTGCATCCTTTGATCGAAGTAGGCGTGGCGGTTCGTAAGACACTAGCAGTTCACTCAGGTACTGCGGCGCGAGGCCATTTAATGCTTTATATGTCAAGAGTAGTATTTTAATATTATCTCTCAAATATATTATTTTAAATTTGTTTTTAATAGAACTGTTATGACTGTATAAAAGCAATATCACACTCTCAATTGGGCTGTTGTAATAAAATTGAGCATGTGAAATTTTCACCTCAAGCCTGTGGCAGAATCAAAGCAACGGTTAAAAAGTTTTAAATCACAGCAGGTACAACAGCAGTCTTGCTTATGTGACATTACATAAACAACAGGTGTTTTGAATATTAAATTTATTATCACATTTATTACATTTTAAAATCTTAAAAGCATGGATACTTGAGTTTACAAGAAGTACTTTCAAGGTCTTAAATAAAGAAAGGATTTTTTTTTCCTTCAGGATGTTATTAAGTAAAAGTACACATTTTTCCAGGAATACTCAAGTGAAGTGTTCCTGGAAAAATGTACCTCAAGTTCAATTAAATTTTATTTGTGTAGCGCTCATGGTCACAAAGAAGCCAATCAAAGGAAAATTATGGTCCTATGTATGAAATGTGAGAATGTGTATGAATCAAAATGATCAGATTGTCCCTGATGAGCAAACCGAGGGCAATGGTGGCAAGGAAAAGGATTGGCTCATATAATTTGACAGAGAAAGAAGAGAAGAGCTAACAGTTAGGTATGGCCACAGTCACATAATGTATAAGATGAATGTATATGCGTTCGCTGCTGCATTCTGAACTAACTGAAGCTTGTATATGCACCTCATTGAACATACAGAGAGTATGGCGTTAGAATACTTCAACTTGGAGGTAATAAAAGTGTGAACTAATTTTTCTGCATCGTTTAGTGACAATATATTCCTTTTCTTGGCAATATTCCTGAGATGAAAAAAATGCTATCCTGGTAATATTATCTACATGAGCCTCAAATAAAAATTAGAATCTATACACAAAGGTCTTGTACTGTTGCACTTGATAAAACATTAAGGTCATCCAGAGATACTGTGTGATCAAAAAGCTTACTTCAAGCTGTATTTGGTTCTAGTACCAGAACCTATGTCTTGTCAGGATTAAGCAGAAGGAAGTTAATTAACATCTAGTCTCTTATTTCCTTCATACATTCCCCAACTTTATTTGGCTGGCTTTTCTTATTTGGTTTTGATGTGACATGCTGATGATACACAGTTATATAACAGTGAAGACTAATATCATACAAAAGATGCAAGGTCAAATAACACAAGCAAAGAGACGCAACCCTGATCAGAGGCCAATAGGAGGTTATTTACTACTTTAACAAGCGCTGTCTCTGTGCTGGGATGAGGCCTAAATCCTGACTGATACAGTTTGTGTATGCTATACCCATGTAGATATGAACATAGCTGCTGTGCTACTATCTTTTCCAGGATCATAGAGATAAAGAGGAGGTTTGATATCGGCCTGTGGTTGGACAGCTGACAGGTGTCAAGGTCAGGTTTCTTAATTAGTGGTTTAATGACTGCTAATTTAAACGATTTTGGAACATACCCACTGCTGAGTAAAGAGGTAACTATTTTAACAGGGGTTCTGTTATTGCTGGTACTATCTGCTTGAGAAAACTTGTCGGTATAGGATCTAATATACAGGTTGAGATCAGCAAAATTAGTTCATTCTTTTCAAGGGGAGTAAAATATTCTAGGTTCTGATCTGATATGGTTATCTTATCATCTGCACCCATTAAATTGTCTGGTTTTAAAATCTAGGATAGTTTTAAATCTCTATAACAAAAATGGATAAGGTGGAGAGATCTGTGAAGGAAAAAAGTGTTGCTCTAGCAACACCAAGAGCCTTATAGTAAAATGCTTTCCTTCTATACTATTTGAAATACTAACAATTTAGTTTGACACCATTTACTTTCTAATTTTTGAGAGGTCTGTTTTAAAGTGTGTTTGATCATTACTGTATACCAGGGAGCAAGTTTCTTTTTTCCAGATTACTGAAAAAGCTCTGTTAGTTAATGTGAATCTACATTTAGTACTGTACTTACATTATTACTATGACGTGCTTTAATTGAGACAAGATAGTTATTAGAGACAACTTCAGACTATTAAATCTAAATAAATCTAACTTTATGAGTGGGCCATAAATAAATTGAGGCAGATTACTTCACTTCTGAGGCCAGGATGGACAAAAATGCTGTTCTGAGAGGGTCCTCTGGATTCTCAAAATGAATATTAAAGTCTCCAGCAATTAACGCTTTGTCTACAGAAACGGCCAAGTTTGAGAGAAAATCTGCAAATTCACAAAGAAAGGAGTACCGACTGAGCAGACTTATTATTTGTCTTAGAGAACTAAATTTGTGTCCGTATTTTTGAACAATGGTCAAATTATCGTTATAAATAACTGCGACGCCTTCTCCTCTACCAGTTAGACGAGGCTGATGTATGTAGCTGTATCCAGAAGAAATAGCTTCATTTAATGAATGAATCACATACTCGTTCTGTTTAATTCAGGTTTCTGTTAAACACAGTATCAAAGTCCTGATCTGTGATAGTTTCATTAACAGTGAGCACTTTAGATGCAAGAGATCTAATATTTAACAGTACTAGTTTCAGATCAGAGAGGCTGGCTGTGTATTTAATGTGCCTCTGGATTTGTGGTCTCTATGTTAATCAAATTACTAAAACAGACTTTCTGGGTCTTTTTTAAATTTTGTTTGTCTTACGGAACAGACACAGTCTCAATATGGGAACCTAAGTTACGACTCTGCACAGCTAGCAGATTGGATTAGCTTGTTTGTCTGCTTCCTCGTCTGGGCACTGTGTAGTGACCGATTAACTAGGCATGTTCTAAGACTATGAGCTCTATACCACAAGAAATGAGAGCAGCAACTTCCAAAGTGGGATGGACACCGTCCTGCCCTAACAGGCCAGCTTTGGCCAATTGTCTATAAAGGCCAAATTGTTTTCAGAGGACCACATGGACATTCAGCGGTTCAGCAATTATTACCTGCTGTAAGCTATGTCGCCATGTCATATTGGGATGGGGCCAGAGCATACTACTGCATCGGATATCGCCTTCGCTAGTTTTAAACACCTCTGTAAAGTTATTTTTACTAACCTCTGAGACCACCACAGCATTGCAGTTGGGGTGAGGTCTGGACTTTGGGTAGGCCATTCCAAAATATTGATTCTATTATTTGAGTCAGCCATTCTGATGTAGACTTACTAGTGTGCTTTGGATCATTGTCCTGTAGCATGACTCAATTTCAACCAAGCTGACAGATGGATGGTCTCACATTTCCCGCTAGAATACTCTGGTGTACAGAGGAGTTTATGGTCAAATCAATGACTGCCCAGATCCCGTGGCTGCAGGATAAGCTTAAATCACTCAACCACCGCCATTCTTGCCAGTGGGTTTGAGGTTTTCTGGTGAAATGTTTTTTGTTTTTGCTAAGGCCAGGCAACTCCAGTTTGGTCTCATTTGTCCATCGAACAGCTCACAAGATTTTTTTACATTCATCAGTCTATTGACTAGACATGCTTTTTGGCTGACTTTTGCAGTACCTAAGAATGTCCACTAGATGGTGTTTTCTCTTTTTCTTTTAACATGGCTTCATGTTTACCAGTTAAATTTATACAGTAATAATATACACACACATGTTTATATTTATGTAGTATAGAGATTAGAGTTTAGAGACAGAGTCCCTTTTGACATTGCTATTGTCTCTTCCATTACACCCAAATTGTCACTATTGTCCTTTTGGTATTTCCCCCCCTTAAATGCATGTGCCCACTGTGCAATGATCTGTCTGGTGCACACAGGCAGCGGTAAACACACACTACCCATCCTACACACACAAACCATCCTATACACACCATCCGTCCTGCACACCCACTAAATACTACATTTCAATGTAATTAAATTAATAAATGTACACAATTGCTCACTGATTGGTTGTGCTCTTGTTTATTGTTTTTCAATATGTATAATTTGGTCACTCTAAGTTAATGAAACTAAAACCCAAAGTGATTGAAAAACTAAGAGTGAAGTGTATTCAGATAATCTGATGATGAACTATTTTTTTAATTTATTGAATTAAAATGTGAGAGTAGTGTATTTATCTAACACAACATATCACATGACTGTGGGTTGATACCTGAATGCATGAAATGAATTGATATTCCCTTGTGTAACATTCAGAAAATGAAGGTAACCAGGAGAAGCTAAAATGTGTATAGCTTAAGTAATGCTAAAGCTATTCCTGTTAATTACTGCTAGGTGTATTGGCTAACTGTGTTGGCACATGTATGGCTACAGCATGATTAGCTTTGTGCTAATGACCCAAGAGGGTACAGTTTGTTTTTGTTACATCACTGTAACACAAGGCTTGATTGGACACGACTGGGTCATTAGCACAAAGCTAATCGTGCTGTAGCCATACATGTGCCAATACAGTTAGCCAATACACCTAGCATTAATTTAGTGGTCCCCCATTCACACCTTGGTTGACCTGGCTGTGTAGCATGGAGCATTGTTCTGTTGGAGCATAGGTGTGGAACATAGAGCAGAAGGAAGCAAATGTTCTGGCAGTGTAACCTTATACGTGGCCTCCACATTTCACAGTTGCTGCAAGACAATGTGACCTATAGGCTCCTCTATGCCTTCTTTTAACCATGAGCCGACCAGATGTTGGCCAAAACTGAAAATTGGATCTATTTGGAGCTGACCTTACTCCATTTCTTTACAGTACAGTTCCTGTGGTCCTTTCCAAACGTCTGCTTGGTTCTTAATGGCTTCTCCTTGATAAAGGGCTTTTCCTGGCTTTGCATGACTTCATCCCTACATCTAGGATCCTGTTTCAGCTTGCCACTGTGTCAGTTTAAATGTCAATTGATGTCAGATTACAGTTGTTGAATGACATGCAAATGTTTCTGGTTATCCCTATGAGTAGAGAGAAATTTTTTGTCTCTAGTGTCTGCTGTTTGATTTTTTGCCGTGTGTTTGCTATGCAGTCTGTAACATTGGAAGAGAAGATCATCACAGAAGTGGTTTTCATACTTTTCCTCATTAAATAAGATTTGACTCGGGCAATCACCTAATCAAGCCTCATCAAGCAGAGGTGTGCTTGTGGTAAAATTGGAGCATGGAATGGAATGGGTGCCATACTTGTAGAGGTGCTGTGGACAGTTTGTAGTAGTGTCTTATTAGGGCCCAAGAACTATGACATCAGCATCTGGGGCTTTTTGGGGGTCTTAACCTACAAGTTGGAATTTGCTGCCATTAGGATGTCTGAGCGGCTGGGTCTCGGGCGTGGCACGGGACCGTCACATGGGTTTTTGCTGCATAGCTCATGCACACTTGCATGTATGCATGGGAAACTTGTGGCGCCAAACATCGTTCTCTGTGCATGTCATGGGCTCTACTCGGCAAAAAGTCAATTATTTTGGGTTGTTTTCAACACACGCGTGCACACAATGAGTACTGAGTCAATGTACTTCCCCTAAGGGATTTATATGACTTATACGAATATTTACGTCCAAATATTTTACGGGGAATACTGCAAAGAAATTGTTTGGTAAATCTTTCACAGATGTGTCATAGGCATTTCTCATCACCTTTGTTATACTGTGATGCGTGCAGTTACGTTCGGCAAGGAAGGCCTGTGCCAGTGTAGAATATAACACTAGACAGCGTCACCATCACTTTCTATGTCATACTGTGAGTTAATAATATATCTGCTGAAACACTGGAGCAGCATAAGAAACGGCAGCGAGTTGACCACACTCCATTCGCAGGTAATACAGTAGTTGCATGCGAGTGGAGCTGTGGGTACCCTCTAGTGGACAACCAAACACATTCTCACATTCACAACGGCACACATCAGAGCATACAGAGTTAGCGGCTTGCATGACAATAATTTGATCCTTCTGAAACACAGTACCGTATTTTCCACACGTGCAGGATATGTCATCTGATATGGTTGTTTAAGGAATAAGAAGCTATTTAATACATTGGATAAGGTTAAAAGATTTTTTGCCAGCAAAAGCAATCACTGCTGTAGTTATCCACACAAAGGCCCTTTAATATTTGCTTGATTTTATGGCCAGGCTGTATATATTGAGAAATGATTGCTTGCTAAAAATGAGTTTAACCAGGAAAAAAATCTTTTGTAAAAGCTGTTTTATACAATATAGACAGAACAGCTAATGTCATATGCTAACTGTGTAAATGTATGTGTTTAAATCTCCTTATTTGCAGGGCCTCTTCTCAGAGAACAAGGAGAAACTGATTAACAATGCTGTCTTGGCACTCCTGTCCCAGGATGCTGAACTGGGTGGGCCCAATGCTGAATTGGAGGCTCAGTTTCAGGCCATCAGACGACTCGTTGCCTCTAAAGCTGGCTTTCAAGCTTTTACCCAGCTCCCTAAGTACTACCAACTGCTACTACTACAAATGCATAGTAGTGATGATTATGATTATTATTACATATGTTGTGACATTAACTTTCTAAATTTCAATATATCTCAACATAGATCTGCTATAACATTTTGACCACCCATATTGAGTAGTAATATTGAGTAGGTCCCCGCCAAAATCAACCCTGACTCGTCAAGGCATGTTCACCGCTAGATCTCTCAAGTTATTCAGTGGTAACTGGCACCAAGCTGTCAGTAGTACAACCCCTGGCCAAAAGTCTGGAATCACCCCTCTCAAGAAGATGTTCATTCAAATGTTTAATTGTGTAGAAAAAAAAAACAAGCACATACATGCCACAAAACTATTATCACTCAACAATCCAAACTTCTGGCTGTATAAAACACTTTTTAAAAAAACAAAGAAAGAGAACTATAGGCAATGACAACTGTTGTAAAGATCAAACAGAGGAAAAAAATATGGAATCACACAAATCTGAGGAAAATTTTGCAGGAACTTTTGATGGTGTGCGCATGGGCACCCTGAACAGTCTGCAACTATGAACTGTTTTTTCTGACACCTGCCTATGTCCAAAATGTTCACTTTCTGCCTAATATACCCACCCTCTTCCAGGTCCCATTTTAAAGAGTTAATCAATATTGCGCTTTACCACTGCGCCACTCGGAGGCCAAATAAATGAAACTATATGGCCATAAAATTAATGTGCTACTGCTTCAGCAGATGTCGTTGTCATTCAGCCCAGCTTGTGTTTTTGCGTTATTGTAAGAATGAAATTCAGTAGGCTGTTATGATGATCATAATTTTCTTTAATAAATAATGACCCCGATGCGCTGGCAAAACCTTATGAAATACAAGTGAAACATTAAACAAATTTACAATCACAGTACTAAAATTAGAGTACAAATTTTGAATTTAAATTAAATATAGGCATTTCTTATTTGCATAGAATTTAAACAAAGTAAATGTATACCTTTATATTTAGCCTTTAGATTATATCATGTGTAACACTAATGTAGTGTATAGCCAGAAAACTGACTCTGGGTGTGCATCAGAAAACGTTTGCCAAATTAACGTGCAAAAACTATATAATAAAACTATATAAGCTACGTAGGCTTTATAACTCTACTTTCATTTAAGTGCACTTACAATAACAAAAAAACTTTATGATTTTGTAAAATAATGAAAGCAAACAGGGTGCGCTATTCTGTATTGTTTTACGTGAACCGAAACTCCGTGTATACTTGCCTCACAGACGTGAAAAATATATACTTATAGAAAGCGACATGTCTGCTTTTAAACTAATGGAAAACAAATGTTAAATTATGTAATTCATATGAAAAGTGAATTATATGTGCATCCACTGCTGCGGAGACAACGAGATGACATGATTGCCTTCATCACTACAGCCGAAACCAAAGAAATCACTAATTTATCTCCTTGCTGTTTGGAGTATGGCTGAGCGCTGATTAGACTACGTAGGAAGTTAAAGAGGCAGATCACGATGCCAAATCAAACTCCCAAGCTCAAACCTCATTTAAATTAAATTAACAAATATTGTAAGTAAACAATAGCCCACGTTTAGAAAACGTTTAGAAATTCTTTCGAGATGAGCCGATGTTATGCACAGAGCGCCGGGAGATTTCCTGAAGCTCAGATCTCCGAAATCGTTGGGCCATTTTTTCTAAATAAATGCTATCTTTAATAACCGATGGAGGTTTTGAGCTGTACACACATGCGTTCTCGCCTACACAACTCTTAAAACTACACTTGTGACACAATAAGTAATATTTCGAACATTTTGCAGCCTGCCATTTGGAGAAACCAGAGAATAAAGAATAAACCAGTTGTTGGGTCAAAATAACCCAACAAGGTGTTCATTTGTAAATGACTTACTACATCTCATATGACCCAACATGAGCAACACAACAATGTGTTTAAATTACCCAAAATAACCCAGAATTTTGACCCAGCATAAACAACCCAACAATTTGTTTACAGAAACAACCCAGCATTTTTTAGTGAGTCTTTTTTTTGAGTTATTGTAATGTTTTATTCTGAAAGTCTAATTAACCAGTTATTTCTATATTTAAAGTTTGATGTCTTTGAATGTATTTCTTAAAATAACAATAAACCGATACAGAGATAGCTACATATATATAGTTCATTCTTTGTTCAAATAAAATTATCAGCTAGTGAACTTGATCGTCTGTCTAAACAACATTAAACCTATGTTTGTTTTTTTGACTCATTATTGTACAATACATATCAGTAGCTCTGGTTCAGATTTTTCATTTTTGTTGTATAAAGTACTCAGATGTGGAAATTACCATCACTGTAGTATTTCTTCTATACAACTGATTTATTTTGGCCGCTGTCGTTTTGCATGGTAAGCACGGCGGTAATAGGCATTCTGGTTGTCTACCTACTGTAAGCAGTTTGCTTGGTCACATTTGTAGCATCCCATGTTTGACATTAACACTTGCTCACTTAGCAACATGCTTTCTAAAAAAAAAAAAATCATTGTGTCTAAAGTTACAATTTATTTATATAAATAAACTACTGCTGTCATGTCACAGCCCAAAATGTCTTAAAAATGGGAATTCTTGGCAGTTGTAACAATATTACCTAAGGATAAATCTAAAGAAATATAATAATTTATACACTTGTATAAAGATCATTATGTCTGCCTTCTTTTCTTAACCTAATTTTACTTAATAAAACTTCTTACTAAATAGAAGGTTGTTAAACGCAGCTCATGGGCAGTTGTAGCATGTCGAGCCTTTTATCTGTAAAAGAACTTTCACATAATGGGACTAAGTGAATTGGCTTGCTCCCTAAAGTTTCTGGCTAACAGTAATATGTCTTTTAATCATATCCTGGTCCAGTGAGCTCCTTTATTGAATATTATTTTAGGTTTACTTCTCCTTCTTGGATTTTTTTTCCCCTTCCTTTTTTCCCCTTATTTATTTTATCTCTTGTTTATTTTATATTTTTTGGATGCTCTTTAAGATCATTTATTGTGCTTGTTAGTGGAGTTACAGACATTAATTCTGTTTTATTTATAAAGTCTGGTGAACTCATAACTACTAATATATGGTGTTCACAGATGTGAATGTGTGTGCTTCAGGTTTAGGGAGCGATTGGGTGTGAAGACTGTTAAAGCACTGAAGAGGAACAATAATGGTGTGACGCATGCTGCTGTTGACATGCTCTGTGCTCTTATGTGTGTAAGTAGCTGGCTGACCCTTGTAAGGATTTTTCTCTCTTTCACCCACACTGTCTGGACTAGCCTTTACTTTAAGACATAAATGTTTCAATTTGAGCAGGCTGGGTAAATGTAAAAAAAAAAAAAAATTTTTATATATATATAAAATAATTATTGGAGTTAAACCTGTATACAATAGCTGAGCTATTCTCAAGATTTACTGACTAACAGTTTCATTTCACCCTCTTACAATCTCATATTATTCCTTATACCCATGTTTTTGGTTTCAATCATTTTAGACTGTATTTATTATTATTTTTAGTTTTGCTTTTTTTCTGTGACTTCACTCCTATTTTTCACTTAGGTTTCTGTGTGATCTCACATTTTAGTTTTAGTTATCATGGGTAATTTTTAGGTAGGGTGCAAGTAGTTTTAAAATCTTGCTGGTACCACGTAGCCTAAAGCAAGGAGAATAAACTGTAGAGATTGTGCAAATTCCAGTAAATCTTGTTTTTCTTTATATCTCTAATTACTCTGCTAAATGTTTCATCATTTAATCACAAATATAAATAACATACTACGTAGACAAAGTGTTACGTAAGATATAACGCTAGCAAGTTTGTTTTACGCTCACACAAACATACATCTCACAGATATACACACACAAACCTGCACAACCAATTTACATCATAGTGCGATGGTTTTTTCCATCTGCAGCCTATTCCACACACGTACACATCACAAATGTTAATACACACACACACACACACTATTACGCCATATTATTTGAAGTGTGCAAGTTGTGCATAGCTTTTTGTGGGTCTTAACATGCTCAAAAAACCCAGAGGTTGTGTGGTGCGCCCGGGTGGCGATGGCGCAGGGTGTTTGGGCCCGCTCATCGTTGCTTGCATCGCTCGCGCGCTCTCTCTATTTTTTTTTCCTCACCCTTTTGGGCTTTTTGGGGGTCTTAACATGCTCAAAACTCATGAAAATTGGCAGACAGGTTGGAATCTGCTGCCATTAGAATGCCTGAGAGTCTACGCCCGTGGCTGTCAGGGCCCTCACAAGAGATTTTGCTGCATAGCTCATTCACACTTGCACATATTCACACGATACTCGCTACACATTTAGAGCTCGTAGCGCACTGCATGTCCTGGGCTCAACTCAACAGGAGGCCAGTTATTTTGGGTCGTTTGCAAAAACGCACCCGATGGATTTTGATATACTCCTCCTAGGGAATTTATACAATCTCATAACATCCATTACAGTACATAACTCCACATGTGTTCATTCATAGTTTTGATGCCTTCAGTGAGAATCTACCAATGTAAATGGTCATG
>JAOVVA010000027.1:9668758-9682008 GCA_028565275.1 Leiocassis micropogon | reverse complement strand
ATCCTACAATGTGATTTTCTGGATTTTTTTTTTTCTTATTTTGTCTCTCATAGTTGAGGTATACCCATGATGAAAATTACAGGCCTCTCACATCTTTTTAAGTGTGAGAACTTGCACAATTAATGACTGTCTAAATACTTTTTTGCACCACTATATATCCTTTTTTATATACCTATTCTTTTAATGCTTATGTTTTTTACTTTTTTGCAGCATTCATTAGGGGGACAGCAAACATGTTTCTTTTCTGTGCATATGACAAAACTAGGAACTTAAAACGTAATGTGTAATAGTTTATACAAAAGCCTTTTTGGTAATGACAGCTTCAAGATGCCTCCTGTATGAAGAAACTAGTAGCATGTATTGATCAGGCGTGATTTTGACCAATTCTCCCACAAAAAAGTCTTCAAATCTTGCAGGTTCCGTGGGCCTCTTCTATGAACTCTGATCTTTAGTTCTTTCCATAGATTTTCAATTGAAATGAAATCAGGTGATTGCCTGGGCCATTTTAGCAGCTTTTTTTCTTCTCTGAATCAAGTGATGTTTTTTTGTCTGTGTGTTTGGGATCCTTGTCTTGCTCAAATGTCCACCCTTGTTTCTTCATCATTCTGTTAAATGGCAGCAGAATTTTATCAAGAATGTCTTGTTACATTTTTCCATTTGTCTTTCTTTCAATCATATGAAATTTAAAATTGAATATCTCGTTACAGTAGGTGGGATATATTAGGCAGCAAGTGAGCATTTTCAGACCAAATGGGATTAAAGTGGCCAAATTGTGATGGCTAAACGACCGGTTCAGAGTAACTCCAAAACTGCAGCTCTTGTGGGATGTTCCAGGTCTTCAAGGGTCAGGGCCTATTGAAAATGACTCAAGGAAGGAGAACCAGTGAACCTGTGATTTTTTTTTTCCAGTGAACCTGTGACAGGGTAATGGGCAGCCAAGGCTCAACTGATGTTAGTACTGACAACCTTCTCTTTGGATAAGCATTTTTTCCTGGATACCCTAAATAATTGGAAAGGGGAAATTCATCAGAGAAAATTACTGTGCCAGAGCAGCAGACTTTGTGACAATTAATATTTGTCATTCTCAAAACTTTTTGCCACAGTCTGTACAAATTTGACTGCTAATAGGAATGACTGGTTTGGTATAGTTGCCGACACAGTAATGCAGACCTTGACTGTGTGTGTTTAAAACAGTTTTTGGAAGGTAAAGTATTTAATTTTAGATGGCTTGGCTAGAATCAACAAATCAGCCACCAAGTGGTTTCAAATCCCTTTCAATAACTGCCTGCTGTCTTGAACCCATAGACACATCATGACTTGGTGTGTTGTTGTTGCCAATACTGAACATTGCATTTTTTAAGTATACTTCAGGTCATTGTTTATCTATAATGTGAAGCATTGTCCAATGGGCTTTAAGCATTGCATCCCATGAATATGGGGGTACATACTGAAAGCAGTAAAAAAGCAGTTTCAGTATTATTTCTAACTGGCATAAATATGAGTAATGTGCATGTGTATATGGCTGATGCTATCTGCAGATTTCATTTGGATCATGCACACTCAAATCTTATCTGGAACCTGAAGACTCGTGAAGAACTCCGTGATGCTCTGGAGGGAGAAATGCGCTCCTTCAACATAGACAGAGAGCTTGGGAGTACCAGTGTAATTTCCTGGAATCATCAAGAGTTTGAGGTGAGTATAGGCTTTTTGTATAAAGTAGAATTATCATTTTTGGATTTCCATGGTTGCACTGTAATTTATTTATTTTTTGCCAATGGAAAGTATGCTTAATTTTGCATTTAGTTGGGCCCTTAATTTCATTTTATCATTATAATCAAAAGGGTTCAGTTCCGCCTAAAAAAGACATTGATCGCAAAGTAACTTCTAATTAATGCTAATGCTAGTTTCTGCTTTATGTCAGTAAAATTGTTTATTTGTAATTATCCCAAAAATTCTCTCTGAAAATGTTAGTGGATGTATATATAATAGTGTGTGTATGTGTAATATACACACACACACACACACACACACACACACACACACACACACATATTGTAAGGATTTCTTGAATTTTGGTAGACCTCCTTTTTGTCTACTCGGTGCTCAGCCTGTATTCTGCTTGTCCCGCCTGGCCAGGGAACCCCTCAATGAAACACACAAGTCAGTGCTCAGTGAGATGTTTAAAGTTTGTGGGAGACAGGAGTATATACAGTGTGTGTGTATATATGTATGTATATATATATGCACACACAAGGAACTAAAAAAAGGTGGGTGCAGGAGCGTTTACATCTGGTCTGGAATGTTTAAAAAAGATAAGGTGAAGAAGAAAAGAAACTTGGGAGTAGTTCTGCATTTACGAGCGTTCAACAGTTTTACGATTTTTAACATAAACTACTATAGAATGTGTTTATTGATAGTGCAGTGTGTCGAGGTAAAAGAAAGAAAACACTGAATATCATGAAACACACAAAAAATTAAATATTCCCTACACATATGGAGTTTTCCAGCATGAATGGCCTTTTAAAGAATCTCAATTAGATTTAAGTCCAGACTTTGACTAGGCCACTCCAAAACCTTTAACATTCATAGATCCAAACAAATTGCAGAAGTAGCTCACCTCTATTGTACAAAAATAGAAACTGCAGTGCACCCGATACATAAATATCTCTATATTTTGAATATATAAAATGGGTCGGGAGAAATGAGTCGGCCTCACCAGTTTTAATGAGTCAGTCCAGGAGCACGATGATGGAAAATGGATGTCTGGTAAAGCTGTCCTGATGATGAATAATCCTAATTTCGGAAAATCCTCAACAAAACTGCAAACTGAGTTCACAGTCCAAGAAAGTGGAAAACTGTTCCCCTCGCAAACCTAGTTTGCAGTCTAAGTAAAGTCAAATTCTGTGCGTGTGTGAGAAAGTCATCCTACACAATAAGCCCCCCCTCCTCTCCGGTCTGGGCTGATGCTTTTCAAAGGTAAAGATTTAGTCAAGAGGATCGGTATGGTTTATATTGTATATTTGTGTCAAAAGCGTATAAGACTTTGTTTGATCCCTGACTTATGAACAAATCTGATTTATGAATGTGCTCCTGGGACGGAACTCATTCGTAAGTAGGGGATAACCTATGCTTATATTCAGTCACTTTAACAGTATTACTAAATAAAATATTAAAATATTTATGTTAAAGCTTATAATACAGCCATTCTGCACTCCTCTAAAAGAAAGCAACAGATAAAGAATCTTCACATGTGGGCTTTGGTCTGTTAAGAGTTTTTATCTCATTCATTTATTTATTTTAAGCTGTAATGTTACACTTTTCCACAAAGACGGTCCAGTCCTCGGCTGATGCAAACAGCTATTCTCTGAGGCCTTGTGACTTCAGTCGCTCGATAGTTCAGGACTGGAGTCTCCTACAGTCTACCTGAGCCTCCAACAACGAACTGGACTCCATTTTAACTTTAACACATCTCCTGTTATACTGAACTTCCAGTCTCACACAGTATGAATTCAGATCAATCCCTGCTATCCGTTTCACCCAAATGAGGATGGGTTCCCTGTTGAGTCTGGTTCCTCTCAAGGTTTCTTTCTATTACCATTTCAGGGAGTTTTTCCTTGCCACTGTTGCCATCGTCCTCGACTTGCTCATCAGGGACTGTCTTATCATTTTGATTCATACACATTCACATTTTATACAAACTTCAATAGTTCTTTTGATTGTGTAAAGCTGCTTTGCGACAATGTCAATTGTTAAAAGCGCTATACAAATAAAGTTGAATTGATTTGAATCACGGTGACATAGTGGTTAGCACCGTCTGTGTGCATGAAGTCTGTGTGTTCTCTCCTGGGTGTCCTCTGGGTGCTCCAGTTTCATCCCACAGTCCAAAGACTGGCAGATTTGGCTAATTGGTGTATCTAAATTGCCCGTAATGTGTATAAATGAGCATGAGTGAGTATGTATATGTGCCCTGCGATGGATTGGCACCGCATCCAGTGGGTACCCTGTCCAAGTGTCCTGGGAAAGCTCCAAGCCCCCGCGACCCTGCATACAGGATAAAGCAGTATAAGCGATGAGTGAGTGTAAACCAAAACTCATGATTATTTATACACAGATCAGTCATAACATTAAAACCACCTGCTTAATATTGTATATTGTCAACACTGTGTCACCTAAACAGCTTCTCAAGGTCTGGTGTGGTTTCTGGCACCAAGCCTTGCAGCAGATTCATTAGTTTTGTGATCACACCTGTTTGTCTAGCATATCCCAAAGTTGCTTCATCAGATTGAGATCTGTGGACTTTGGAAGTCATGTCAACACCTTTTAACTTTTGGTCATTTTCCTCAAGCCATTCCAGAACAATTTTTGCAGTAAAAGAGGCAATTGCTGTATTTCCATGGTTTTAAATCTGCAGCAATGTTAAGTTAGGGGGTATGTGTCAAAACAACACTGACATGAATTCGCAACAGAATATTACAGCAACACGGCTCCTGTCACCTAGCCTTTTCCCCATAGTGCATCCTGGTGTCACCTCTTCCTTCCAAAATCAGCAAAACACAAGGAAATGTGATTCATCAGATGATTTTGTTAGTTAGATTCAGATTAATTAATTGCTGCTTTCATTGGTGAACAGGAGTCAGCATAAGTAATCTATGACTGCTCAAATCTTTGAAATCTTTACCTTATGTTGCAAGCTGTTTGTTTTAAGACCTTTCAAAATAAAAAAATTCAATACCTTTTTTTTTTTTTTGATTTTTCCCGATTTTCTCTCTAATTTAGCCGTGTCCAACTCCTCCCCGTCACTGTTTCCTCCGGACCACGTGACGCCAGCCGACCGCATCTTTTCGAACTGCTCGCTCGCGCACCGTTGGGGGCGGCGTAACACACTCTGAGGACGGCGCTATCCGCTCCTTCCGCTTGCGTGAGCTCACAGACACCCCTGATTGGTTGTAGAGCCGTGATTAATGTGGGAGCACAAAGTACCTCTCATCCCTCCCCTCTGAGAGAGCTCGGCCAATCAGCTCTCTCTACACCTCCGGCTGCGAAAGGTTACGGCATCACTCGGGGATCGAACCAGTGATCTCCGGATGATAGGCCCGCAATACCGCTTTTAAAACTTTTCCAGTGTTACATTAGCTTTTCTGTGGGACTGGCCCAGACAAGCTTGCCTTCGCTCTCTTGCCCATGAGCCTATCACCAATTTGCTCATATAAAATTGATCAGTGGTAATGTGTTGATGTTCTGTGGTGTTATTTTTATGGTTGGTAGTTGCATGTCCACAATGCACATTTTGCTTAAGGTTTTATTTATGTATCATTGTTGTAAACTGATGGATAGACATGTAGATTGTGCATCATCTTATTGTTTACCTGACTGCAAATAAAGTAAAATGGGGTGATCTATTTATCTTATTCTTAACAAAAAATTCTTGTTTATAAGGGAAGTGATGGCGCACCATCATACAGTCCAAGCCCTAGCATACCTTAAGTTACTGGCAGTATATAGGCATATTGTTGAGGCAGTACTTATGTTAATAATTTGAGTTTAATTTACCTGAAAGCTAACTATACAAATTATGTGTCTGGCCAAGGAAACATGTTGTAAATTTCTTTTTCATTTAATTGTACTTGAATTTTGCTTTGAGCCCGCAAATTAATTGGTACAGGTGTCTTCAGAGTTACTATGTAACCAGGCCATCCAGTCACAGTTGCATTTTGAAAGCAAGCTGAGAGCACTTTGAAAGCATATCCATAACATAACACAATGCTTACAATGGCTTTGCTTAATTGTTAATCTCCCCTTATACTTAAAAAAAAAATTAAAAATTCACAATGCGTGGTTTTATACCCTGGAACCAAAATTGACTTATTTAAGACTAGATGTCATGTATTAACACTAAATAGCCCATAACAGGGTACGAGTCAGAAAAGTAACTAAGAGGCCAAGGAAAAAACTCTAAAGGAATTGAAAAATTATGTAAAGGAACATTTGGAGATTTAACAATCATGCAAAAACGTTTTCTGGTCTGATGAGACCAAAATGAAACTATTTGTGCGTGGCAGAAACCTAGCACCACCTGGAAACAATTCAGGGTTAAGGGCAAGATGGATGGGGCCAACAACAGGTCAATCCTAGAAGAAAACATTCTGTAAGAAACTTGAGCCTGGCAGAGGTTCACCAAAGTGTACTGTTAAAGCTATAGTCAGCTCTGTAAAAGAAAAGAGTCTCATGTTCATTGTCCCATTAACACGATTTATTTGAATTGCATTCTACATTTTTAGCCATTTTTTAGAAAGTTAAGCAAGCTAAATTTCTATTATTATTTAGTTGTTGTTGGTTTTATTTTCAAATTATGGAATAGCATTTCTGTTCAGAATTCTCAGTGTGCGCATGTCTGTTTTTCTGTGTGTAGGTGAAATATGAGTGCCTTTCTGATGAAATAAAAATTGGGGACTATTATCTGCGTCTGCTGCTGGAGGAGGATGAGAATGAGGAGTCTGGAGCCATCAAGAGATCGTACATATCTTGCAAAGCACTACACACAATTTCTTTGTTGTGACGTTTCTTTGTTTCTCTCTTTTTACTTTTATTTTCTTTGCAGGTATGAGTTCTTTAACGAACTATATCATCGTTTCCTTTTAACACCAAAGGTGGCAATGAAGTGTTTGTGCCTGCAGGCTCTGACGATAGTATACGGCAAGTGCTGTGAGGAAATCGGCCCTTTCACCGACACCAAATACATAGTGGGCATGTTGGATAGGGTTAGTTCACTTATTATCAGCTGGTCAAATAAATCTGTTTACAGTCCTTTTGTCTTGGTCTACAATTTTTATGTATTTTGTCATAGTTTTCTTTTTCTTTTTTTTTTTTTTAATAGTGCACAGTTACTTTTATTTTGGTATATAGTTTTAAAGTACTGTGTACATTCCCTTTGTTTAAGTATACAGTCTTAGAACATTTTCACATTAGGAACAATTGATTTACACTCTCCCGTGCCTTCCTACTTTATCAGCTATGGATTTGTAGGTCAGAAAATGAGATTGGCGCACACATTCAGAGATTTCGGAGGAGGCTGGCGGCACTGATGACATCCTCTGTAAACAGTGATCAACATCCATTCTCATGTACGATTGCTTCCACATTTGATTCGATTCCTGCCTGAGTATGCTGTATCGTTCCCGAGACCACCTCTTTCAGGGGACTTGGGAACGGTCCTTGAGCGTGGAATGTGTGTATTCTAACTGATTGAAATTAATCAGGCTTTGGGCTCAAGTGTTCTTGGGAAACGATCCCGGGGCGCTAATGTGTAAGCGCCATTAGTATACAGTTTTAGTATATACTTTTCATGCTACAAGTAGACAGTTTTGTTGTATAGTTTACATTTCCTTTCTTTCACAATGAATCTTCTGTATACACTTTAGGTGTAAAATTTACATTCACTTGTTATACTCTAAAATGCAACAAGTGCCAAAGAAGGCAAATCTTTTAATTTTATACCTCAAGTTTTTGAGCCCTGCTGAAATTAGAAACCACTGATTTAATTTGTAGATCTTGTACTCATATCAAGTATGTACTGAATTTAGCTTTGCTGTTAAAGTCTCTCGTCTCAGTTTTATCTAATTTATCTAAGATAATTTTCAAACCTGTAGTTTGTTTGCCTGTAGTTAGTTAGCCTGAATTGTTGGACCAGTTTGTAAACTTGGTCCATTTTCCCTTTTACACAGGATGGAGATCTGTGTCCTGTACTTGTGAAAATTCTTATTGATTCTTATCAAAGCAGTATGCTCTCATGCTCTGCAACATGGAAAAACTAAGCAAACCCAAACAAAACTATGCCAAACATAATGCCTGATGGACTTGGAGAAAGCATTGTGAAAATCCAGTACTGCTTCACACATGGCAAAGGAAAGTTGTAGCCTACACCTGACTGAGCAGATTAAGGGAGTGAATATTCAGTATGTACGATGACATTCTATACTTCATCCTGTTAAAATGAAAACGTATTTAATAAGCATACAAACACGCAAAGCACTACAGCAGCTACTTGACTCAAAACTGGATCCAGGTTGGATCATGTTCTCACAGCAAATTAACCACTCTAGAGTTCGATTGGGACAGAGAAAACATCTAGAAAGAGTGCAGTTGTTTTAGTACGCACCTGAGTGCAATTGCTGTGTTTAGACGTCCCTAAAAAAAACTGCACCAAGAGAGAAAATTAGATGTGAACATCTCAAAATGCCATGAGACTTGCACCCATAAACTTAGTTAAATGGGGAAATCCCATTTTAAAAGTTTGAATGAACTGTTTGACAAGTTTTTTTTTTTGTTATTTTTTTTTTGAGTCAGCAGATTTTCTTGAACATCTTCATGCACACACCATCACCAGTTGTAAGTGAACCTGCCTGGGCTTTGCCTTGGTCCTGATGGGTACAGAAGATTCAGCTTTAGTGTAGATAGATTGAGCTACAGGATGCATTAGAGAAGAAAGAGGGGAGAAAAGGGGCCTTACTATATGATGACAGTCATGTTTGTGTTGGTTTTTTTCATTGCTTTTTCATAAACAGAACACTAACAAAACCTCAGAAAAGGTCATTATCGTGGCTCACTGCTTTCACCCTGTTCAAGTTCATACTGTTGCAGACTCCCATAACTTTGTCACTCTTCGCACTTTGGTTACAACAGATTGTGGAAGTACAAAGAAACACACACAAGAAAATATTTACCTACTGGTTTAACTCTGTTACTTTACTTGTCCATCTGACATTTGACTACACCCCTACTGATATGCATTTCTAATGTAGCATTATAGTGTGCACTTTATATTTACTTTGTTTAAGTGTAAAGTACAGTCTTTAGTGTATGTTAAGGTGTATCTTTTTCATTCATTTGATTTATAAGGTATGGTTTACATAATGTTTTAACTGGTTACAGTCCCTTTGTTTTACCATCTCCTTTACTTTTATTGTGCCTTTTCCTTCCTTTTTTGTTTGTGTAAAGACATGCACAACATAAATAGACATCCATAGTTTTGTGCCAAATCACTCAAAGATGGGTAGATTGAGAAGAAAGGAAAAAAAAGAATTTGTGCATGTATATGTCCTTTTGCATTTCTTTACACCAACATTTAATTTGATGGTAACCTTATATACTGTAGGTCTGCTCCAGACTGTTCTTTTTTGTTTTGGTCTTCTACTTTCGATGTGTATGCACACGTTTTAATGTTTTTTTCTTTTCTTTTTTGCAGTGTACTGATAAAGTGGAGAGAGACAGGCTTATTCTCTTCCTCAACAAGCTCATTCTGAACAAGGTTAGCGCTATGTTAAGAAATATATTCAACTAAAATCAATATTGAAATTGGTTATATATTTTATTAGTTCAAACTAAGAGCGTTAGGCTTACTGCAGTGAAGTGAGTCATAGCATGATGGCAAATACCATCACAAGCAAATATTGAAGTGTGGCAACATTTCACTCTGAACTCGAGCAAAATGGCTATTAGAATCAGAGGCAAAAACTTTGTGCTGGTGGGGGTGTGGCCTTCACACCTGAAGAGAATGTGAATAATTAGTTATGGTGTGTTGCTTTGAGTTGGGGGTTTTATTTTTTCAGTTCTCCTCAATGAGCCCAAGTGAAAATCACTCACACACAGGCCTTATTCAATTAAATTTAGTTAAATTAGCTTCTTTATGGATTAAAAAAAATAAAATAAAAAATAAAAATACTCCCTGATGAGTAATCTGAGGATGACCGTGGCAGGGAAAATCTCCCCGAGATGTCAATTGGAAGAAACCTTGAGAGGTACCAGACGCTATAAGGAACATCCTTACAGTATATCAGATAGGGACTGTTTGTTAGGAGGCTGGAAGTTGAGTATAATAGGAAAGGTGTTTAAGTCAATATGAAGTGCATTGGTGGAGGCTGGATTGCTGGTTTTCAATTCAATTTTATTTGTATAGCGCTTTTAAAGGTGACAAAATAGTTTGTGAAGAAATAGTGTTCGCATGGGCACCTCGTGTCTTCCTGTTTTTGTGCATGAGACTTTGACATGTACCAAGTACTTAAACTGTCTTAACAGCAATAGTATTCTGTAATACTAGGATAATGCATGCAATGGTTTCAGAAGTGTGTTTACTTGGCCTCTAAATGGCCCAGATTTAAATTGACTACAGCATCCATGCTGACAAACAAGAATGATCCATTACTTATTTGCTTACTTACTAACTTGTGTTTTATTTATTTCATGCAGAAAAACGTCAAGGACATAATGGACTCAAATGGTGTGCGCATTCTTGTAGATTTGCTAACCTTAGCCCACCTCCATACCAGCAGAGCTACAGTTCCACTACAGGTTTGTAAATTTGTGACTCTTTGGCTCTGTGTTTGATGGCTTTATAATTGTGTGCATCTTTGTATATTATAATAAAAGTAAAACTTTTTTACTGTATGTTGTCTAAGCATAAAACTACTATATTTCTTTTTGTGTGTGTGCACATGTATACATTAGAGTAATGTATTAGAAGCAGCTCCAGACATGAAGAGGGAAAATGAGAAGGAGTGGTACTTTGGGAATGCCGATAAGGAAAGGAGAGGCCCTTTTAGCTTTGAGGAGGTGAGTTCCATTAAGAAACAGTGATATTTTGTATAGTACCGTAAGTGTCCATGCTTTTTATTTGTACACTTAGTAGTATACAGCAGTGTGGTTTATTTATATTTATACGACTTTTCTTGAACCCTTTCAGTGTAGCAAATGATCGCATGGTGCAGCAGTCTCGCAAAAATTGTTGTCTGTATGTATGGCAATATATATTATTTTAACATATTTTGAAGGCTGTGTCATGATTTTAGATGTCACATATATTCCTTTTCATCAAGTTAACCTAGGGGTCCCCAAAATGTGCTAAAATTTTTGTCAACTGAAATACCATTAAGATTCTGTTTTGGTGTCTGTAGTTTTAAATGCAAAATTTGTTACTGCCCCTCCTCATGCTCTTTTTTTTTTTTTAAAGTAATCATGCCCTTTTTAGTCAATCATGTATATAATATAGAAGGTGTTGAAGTAACAACCGAGTGACAACCAAGCACTCGTATATGGATGTATATGGATCCTCTGTGTAACATCCTAATGTAGACCTGTAGCGTCAGTAGTATTAATTTTAAATTAATACTATTTTAAATTTTAGTCTTAGTCCCGGGATAAATGTCCTTGTTAGTGTTTATCATATTTAGTCAATCTTAACCAATTTTTTTAGTCAAGTTTTAGTCGACTAAAAGTCTGTGCATATTAATCTAGTTTTAGTCAAAGGACCCTTTAAGTGTTTGTCTAGTTTTAGTCAATGAAAATGTAAAATTTTAGCAATAAGATTATTAATTAACCCTACAGTCAATCTAGTCTAGCCAAAACCATTTTTTTCCACAAAATAATTATTTTAACATTTAATTATCTTTTTATTTGATGTTTTCAGCGAATTATATTTATTTTTAACCATCACAACAGCTGCTGCATGCCCAATACCCTTTTTTTTTTATTACAAAACAATACGAGCAGTATGGACAATACAGTATTTTGAAACTTTTTTTTTTTTATGAATTTACACACTTGGACTATGGTAAGGATAACTCCTATGGGTCACAATCAGTAGCTAGCCTCTTAGCTTAGTAGGTTTGGCAACTATTAGCTATATTATTAGCTATATAAAAAAAAATACATCACGTATAAGAAAACATAATAATTCTGATTCTGATAATTACCTACCTTGAGATTTTTATGGTATGCCTTGATGCGTCTCTTCAGGCTTGTGGTATTTTTGCCAGCAATTGTGTCCCCACACAGTTTCCCTTTGGATATTACTACACATCAGCTTTTTTCTCTGGTTCAATATAAAGAAAATGGGCCCAAATATCGGCTCTTCTCCTTTGCCCGAGTAATACTGCTGTTATGACGAAGAGTTAAAGATAACATCCCGTCACAGCGTGCGCAAACTACTCTTGAAATGCCGAACGCTGTGACCTGGGAAATACTGCTGCTCATGCCATAATGAATGAACACACTATTGCAGTGGATTGTGACAAAAATTAAATGTTGACAAAAAATATAGAAAGATATTTTATTAGTTTGTATTTTTTAAACCACATTTTAGTCTCATCTTTTTGGTCAACAATATTGCTGATTTCATCGCTGTTCATTGATATCCGTGACATCTCGTCTTAGTCATAGGAAAAAAGGATGTCAATGGATATTTTTCGTCATTATTTTTGTTGACAAAATTAACACTACAGTAAGTGTCAGAGACTGCAATCACATCTGATATACAAGATTCACATAGCAGCTAACACTGTAAAAATAGCAAAGTAACTTTAAGCCTTTAAGAAACAAATTGACCAGGAGATTAACCACCAAACCAGCTGTGTTTTAGCTTTTGAATTGATCAGGTTAACACTAAACATGACAAAACCTATCCGTTTTTAGCTAAAAAGACTAGGTTCGTCATATTAGCAAGCTAGTTAGCTAATGTTTAATTCAATTTAATTTTATTTATACAGCACTTTTAACAGTTTTCATTAATTAAAATAAAATAATGTACGTTTGTATGAAATGTGAATGTGTATGACTCAAAATGATTAGATAGTTCCTGATAAACAAGCCGAGAGCAACGGTGGCAAGGAAAAATTCCCTGAGATGGCAATACCTTGAGAGGAACCAGACTCAACAGGGAACCCATCCTCATTTTGGTGAAAACGGATAGCAGGGATGGATCTGCAGTCATACTGTGTGTTAGGCGGCTTGCAGTTCAGTATAACAGTTGATGTTCTTAAGTTAAAATGATGTCCAGTTTGTTATTGGAGGCTCAGATAGACTTTTTCTAGTTCTGAGCTATCAAGCGACTGCAGTCACAAGACAGACCACATGGGGCATTCATGCAACGAGATCTCCAACCAGAAGCAAGGCACCAGGATAGTCAGACAGGTCCAGAGAGCAGAGGGGTCTGAATCACTGGCAACTCAGGAATGATGTGTAGCTCGACAGAGAGAGACAAACAATGAGAGGAAAAGAGGGGAGGAGAGAAGAGAGAAAACAGTTGGGTATGGTCACATAATATATAAGGTGAATGTAAATATAGTGTAGCGTTCAAGCAGAGACTCCGGCAGGACTAACTATAACAACATAACTAAAAGGGACAGCCAGAAGGAAACACAGACATGAGGGCTCCCTGAGATGTAAAGCAACCAATCACCTCACCGTCAACAAACCTGAGT
>JAOVVA010000027.1:9628893-9661990 GCA_028565275.1 Leiocassis micropogon | reverse complement strand
TAGAATGTAGAAAATAAATCACTAAACAAAAACAAAGAAATTTGCAAGTGACCCCAAACTTTTGAATGGTAGTGTATATTACATTTACATCCTCAGAGAATGGGTGTAAAAGAGAATGGGTGTTTTGTATTATTTTGTATGAGCAATGCAAACTAAACTGCTTTTTATTTTATTTATTTATTCATTTTGGTGTTCAATGGCAGACCCCTTCACTACAGCACTTTACTCTACTCTGACGCATTTAAAAGAACCAAACATATATGTGAGAATGCTTTTGTAGATTCTTGGAGTCTTTGTGTCTAAACAGCTGTTTTGTTTCTCTAACATGCAACACATGGTTAAAAAAAAAAGGCCCAACAAAAACTTCCCCAGAGAGCACAAACAGTTCAACAGAAAAGTTCAGCAGCAACTTTTGGTAAATTTCCAGATAGTCCACTAAGAGCATCCTGATAATGGATCCTGACTGCATGATTGTGTGGTATGCCAGCCACTGAGCAAAAGGCCCTGAATCACGGGGTGAAGGTGGCTCGACATATTGTCGGAACAGAGCTCCTAAGTTTGGACAGCATATACGCTAGGTGACCACCGGGCAAAAATACATTCCTAAGTCAAATACATTCCACAAAAAAAAACAACCCCAAAAACCCACTAAGGAACAGTTTCTTTCCCAAACCTGTAGGCTCTATCACACCTAACCACACACAAACTGCATCTATAACCAAGCTTTGCACTGTGTTCATTACACCTCTTCTTATTCAACATTCAAATATGCATGATTTTAAAACTAGTGTCTTATGCACATGACTAAATGCTACTCCTTGTCTATTTTTTTTATTTCTGTTTTTGTTATTTCTGTTATTATTGTTATTATTGTATATTTTATTAGACAGATGATATAAAATTTTACCTAGTATAATGACAAAAATATTCTTATCCTGGGTATATTTCTGCAAGTGTGGCTTTGAATGATTTAAAAATTTCTGGTCCAATATGTTTGAGACCTAGACCTTCAACAGTTTATCTTAAGACTGGTTTTGAGATGAAGCCCGATCTCTAGTGCAACCCCACTCCTCACTCTCTCTTTCTCGTGCTGAATTTAAAGTAAAAAGTGACAAGTACACTAACCATATTTATTTGTAAACTTCTAGAGACCTATTTGAGTGTCTGTAATCTTTCATGTGTCCTAACACATTTAAAGGAAAATGCCATCTGCGTTCTGCTATCTCACAAATGTCCTTGATCAGTTGGTGGTGCTGTGATTGAAAGAGAAGCGAGTATGTCTTTCAACCCAGAGAGCAAGGAGAATTTTGCTGTCTTGAACTCTGGCCACGCATGGCTGGTTTGAACTCTCCCTATGTGAAATCTTGGTGTCCCATTATTAGTAATTATTTATTATAATTATTAGTTTGGGATATAAATAAAAGCAAAGGTCATAAATGTAGTTGATCATAAGCTGTTGATCATATTGAAGTTGGCATTGTATAAGAATTTGTCAATGTAAAATTAGCATATTCTTGAATGCTAACTCAGATGCAGGAATTCTGGAAATCGGGCACACTGACTGCAAAGACTCGGTGCTGGGCTCAGGGCATGGATGGTTGGCGCCCCCTTCAGGCCATTCCACAGCTGAAGTGGTGCACACTGGCCAGTGGACAGGCTGTAATGAATGAAACCGACCTGGCCACACTGATCCTCAATATGCTCATCACCATGTGCTCGTACTTCCCTAGCAGGTGCAACACATACATACACATGTTTATGCATAGGTCTTTGCTTGTTTCAAACTTTCTCTTTCATAGCCCTACCTATTTGGTATGATGCATAAATAAAACACCTTTTTGGTTGTATTTTTGTTTTAGTTTAAATTTATCTAATGATTAGTGTTAGTGTTAATGATACTGTGTGTGTGTCTTTCTGTCTGTCTGTCTGTTTCTTTAGAGATCAAGACAATGCCATTATCAGACCTTTACCCAAAGTGAAGAGGCTAATTAGTGACAACACTTGCCTTCCCCACATTGTTCAGGTATTAAGTTTTCCTTAACATGGACTATAAATTAGGGCTAAAATATGATGGGGGAATGCTGTTATATAACATATATTAAATAATTAACAATTGATAGCTATGATGTAGATTAAGGATCCTAAATTACTAAAACCAATTTGTGTGGTTTGTCAATGGTTACAGTTTTTAATTTACTAATGAATCACGTCATGCATTTTGTCTATTATTAGAGTTCATGTTACAGATGATGCAGTTATAGATGTTCTCCTGCTCTAAAGATTTACTCATTGCAGAAACCTTGCTGACTGCTAGAAAGTGCACATTTGAGACTCCATGGCTGAAATGGAAACATCAATAATGTTTTTTTTTTCAGTTCATTCTTTGATTTTGATGAGCATTTTCAATACATGGCAGAAGTGCATTGTTGCTATAGAAACAATATTAAATTATAATGAGGACATATTTTCCCCAAAATATTTAAATTGAACAATTACAGTACAAGTTTATCGAACAAGGGAAAAAAAAAAAAAACATAAACCCACATAGGTCTATGAGTATGAGTAAAATACTCAATACCCTATTGTAATTTGTGAACCAACTTCCCAGTAGCACATCTCAATATATATTATACACTACCAGGCCTAATGATTTGTTAGACCATCTTTTTTTTTATTATGGCAGCCATTCGATGTGTCATTGTTTTGATAAGCTGAATCTAGACTTGATCAACAGAAGCAATCCCACAGGCTTGTATGGTAGGCACTAAGCATGAAGGGTGCCCATGACTCTGCAGCAGGGTAAATCTTGACTCATCAGACCACATGACCTTTTCCGGTTCTCCACTGTTTTTTTTTTTGCGATTGGCCCCAGAGACGTGTGGTTTTGTTAAGGCTACTCAGCTATTTACTCCCAATCCTTGAGTGCATGTGGAAATGCTCTTACTTTAACTGTTAAACATGCTGCTGTTGTTTTTTTCATGATTTGATTCCACCAAATATTTAAGTGATCTTTGATCACAATCATTCTGAAATATTTCAGACGACATTACTTCCTTGAAGATGATGGTTCACCACTATGCTTCCCGGTTGAAATAGTGAGTTGGACACTTCTTCCAACTCCAAATCCAATTTTAGTAGCTTCAACAATCTCCTTAGTTGTTTTCTTTGCTTGATGCAGGCCAATAAATTGACCCTTCTAAAGCAGGGTAACGTCCTTGCAATTATCACAAGATATGTCTTCTGACATGGTTGTTTAAGAAATAAAAAGCTACTCACTGCGTCCGTTAGGGTTAAATAACTTGGTACCCGATGAATCATATCAATTAGTACAGTTATTTCTCAATACAGTGAAACCTCGGATTACGACTAACGCGGTTTGCGAATGTTCCAGAGTGAGCAGAGATTTTTAATGTGTTATATTAAATTTATATTATATTATTATATTATATTATATTTTATATTTTTAAGATTTTTATGCTCGTAATCCAAGGTTCCACTGTATAAGGCTTTTGCCTTTTTGCAATGTCTGGCCAACAAAGAAGAGAAAGCTATAACATCTTTATGTTTAGAGATCAATGGGATTGACTGTATATTTGGGTGCCAAATATAGCAATTAATGCAAACGGTTGCAAATGTACTTCCAAGTAAGTGCCACTGACGAAACCTGCCCAGAACCCCTGCTAATAAAAAGGAAAGTGATGAGAGGAATGTAGCATCTATCCTTGATGTCAGGATATATTTTAGCCAATCTTGTCTTGGGAACCAATCAATCAAAAAAAAAACAAAAAAAAACTTGATTGGGCCTGGACCCTTCTTGCATTGCAGCTGATAGACTGCTGATCCTATTACACTGGCACCTGGAAGTGGGTGAATGATTTGGGCAAAGCAACTCAAAGCTATTGTGAGATATTTTCAGGCTGCAGTGGTCAGGATCTACCAAAAGGAAACTACTTTCTACCAAGGAAGAAAAATCTGCCACACGGAGATGGGGTCATGTGCGGCCAAAGCTCATTGATGGGGAGCGAAGGCTGGTCTGGCCAATGGAGGTGCTGCTGTCAAATGGCTGAAAAATTTGGCATATGGGGTTGTGTAGCTCCAGACTGGTCAGGTTGCCAGTACTTACCTGTGTCTACCGCCAAAAGTACATACAATGGGCACATGATCAGAACTAGACCATGGAAGAATGTGGCCTGATCTGATGAATCAAAAGGGAAACCTACTCAATATACATATGGGTGGTAAATAAAGTTAGGATGGTGGTCATTGGGGGTGCAGCGATTAATCGATATTATTGACTAAAATCAATAATCACATTAGTCAACAACTACTTTGATCGTCTGTTTGATGTCATCACGCTTAATTCTTGTGCGAACTGTGAATGTTCCGACATGTACGTGTTAAGCTTACTGAGGTAAAGTGAGTACACCCTCACGAGCAAAAATTTAATAAAATAATTTTTTTTTTATCTCAGCTAGATTAATTTTAATCTAAAACAGCTGCTAGAATCAAAGGAAAGACTGTGCTGGCAGGGACCTGGCCAAGCACCACTTTGTGAAGGATGTGAGAGTCAGGTAACAGGAAAGGATTCATGCCTGAACAAAATGTGGATAATTAGTGACTCTGTGTTGTTGTTCCATTTTTAATTCTAGTTTTCCTCAATTAAGCTTTGAAGTAAAATTACACGTGCTTGATTCAGCTGTTTTTTCTTGTAACAGCAGTGCTCACACACAAACGCACACACCCACTAGGCATATTCTCCTCGGGTGTGTGTCCTTTTCCTAATAACCTCACTGTTCAGCCCTTCACATTTCACTTTACTTGACCCTGCCCCTCATCACAGATTTAACCTCAGTTTTCTTATCATTCCAACTTAATTTTCATAATTACCATCTGCCAATTTTTAATTTTAATTAATAGTTATATTTTTATATTTTTATACTTTGATTTTCCTTAGTTTTAGATTTTGTTGAATCAGCATAGTTAATTAAAAGACATTATTTAAAATAAAGTTTTAATCTTTATCTTTGTTAGTTACAACATGCACAAAACAAGCTCAATTTAAAAGCTGATGGCAAAATAAGAGGCATTAATTAATTGTGACAGCTGTAATACGATTAATTGATTAATCATTCCAGTAATCAATAGATGAATTGATTATCAAAATAATCGTAAGGTTGCAGCCCTAGTGGTCATAACGTGGTGTGTTAAAAGATACGTGTCTGTTAAAAGACGTGTAATCAGACAATGCTTAAGTAATCTGAATAATTAAGAATACTATCAATAGGAATTAGAATACGGATGGTGAATGGGATAAAAATAAAGATAATACTTTAGCTGAAGAATTATGGAAACTCCACTTCTCTAGAAGGCCATTCTGTAACATGCAATCAGAAAATGTTTTATGTTTACATGAGGCATTGGATTGCATTGGAATGCAATCTAAAACTGGATCAAGAAGAGTCCAATAAAATCATTACGTGGCTCTTTACACCTGCAAGACTGGTCTACAGTATCTACAGTATTTGCGAAATCAGTATTAGTATAGTTGCAGCCATGCTAATGCAGAACAAGATATTGTTTTTAAATATTTTTGCCAAAAAGTCTAAGGTATCTGACATTTCTATCAGACACATCAAATGATTTTAATTTAAAAAAAAAAAAGATTAATGATTTTTAATTAAAATTAGGATGAAAACTCTGACTTAACCAGGGACAGTGAAGCCTATTCTGTTCTTTAAACTGTTTTAATGTTTATACCAGCAAATAAGAATACAACCTAGATGTTTTAACTAGGTTACCTATACCTCTAATGCTCGAAAACTTGCATTTACATTGATGTTAGCCATTTCTGCAAAGAAAAAAAGTAAAATGATTCCGTAATAATCTGTAAACCATTGATTGTACACCCTAAAACCCTAATTTTCCATTTATCTCTGTTTGAGATTTAACCCCAGAACCCAGAACTTAACATAGCAGAATTTTTTTAAATGGAATAAGTTGAAATATAAAGAGTAACTTACAAGACTTACAGGAATATGCAGCACTTCCATAGTTTAATAGTTTATTCTCCTCACGTTTTTGCTACATAGTACTGGTAAGAATTTAAAACTACTTACTCATGTTAATTACACTGACTGTCGGTCACTAACGGTTGTTGCCAGCTCCACAATTCACGGTTAATCAGTTCCGCCAGACTTGGAAGTTTGTGTTTACGTAGCAAAATAACTGGTTAGATAAACAAACAAATATATTGATGATAAATGCTATTTATGGAACTGTCGTATAAAAGCAATATCACACTCGAGGCTGTGCTGTTTTTTTTCCCCCAGGGTGACCATGTCACACTTTTTGATTTATTTATTTTTTGCTTTTAAATATACCATGCTACACCATATGTTAAAATGTACATTTTCTTTAACCATTGTGTGCCTAACTTCGCTGGATCTTTTGTGTTTGTAGCTGTTGCTGACATTTGACCCCATCCTAGTAGAGAAGGTAGCCATCTTGTTGTACCTGGTGATGCAGGACAACCCCAACCTGCCACGTCTCTACCTCACCGGTGTTTTCTTTTTCATCATGATGTATACAGGCTCTAATGTTCTTCCAGTGGCACGGTATTACACATGCATTCACCCACTTTTGTTTAGTCGGTTACATTACATGAACACAGAACCGCAGGTGGCATGTAAATACATAGTTCTGAATCCTGACATCGACAGTTTTGTTGCTGTTAATAGCATTAGGATGTGTCTGAAAAAATGCATATAGTACATGGTTCTAAAAAAAGCTTTGCAACTGCTGTCCATCATTCCATCATGTCTGTGATCTTTGGATTCACCCTTAAGTATATTTTGAAGAATTTTAAAAAATACCTTACTAGCATTAGTAAGACTGTTCCTGATTTACACATTTAAAATTAAAATTCTCTTTCCTCTAGTTTTCTGAAGTACACTCACCTGAAACAGGCCTTCAAATCAGAAGAGGTAAATCCTCACAGTGATTCCAACTCTCATGGTAAAGAAAATAGTAGTAGTAGTATACAGTAGGTAGTATAGCTGTGAAACATTAAGATAAATATATTTTCTAAAATGTAATATTTAGTTAACATTTTTCTTGTGTATATGTGTGGAAGGCTAAAGGTCAGGACATTGTGCAGAGGAGTGTATTAGGATCAGTGTTACCTGAGGCAATGGTGTGTTACCTGGAAAATTATGAGGCTGAGCACTTCTCAGAGATCTTCCTAGGAGAATTTGACACCCCTGAAGCAATCTGGAGCAGTGAGATGAGGTACGTCAATGCAGACCAAATGTTGATCATCATAATTAAATTGTCAGTGCTCTAAGTCTCTCTGTGTGTGTGTGTGTGTGTGTGTGTGTGTGTGTGTGTGTGTGTGTGTGTGTGTGTGCGCAAATGATGCAGGCGTATGATGATAGAAAAAATCGCTGCTCACCTGGCTGATTTCACTCCTCGGCTCCAGAGCAATACCCGTGCTCTATATCAGTACTGCCCCATCCCAGTAATTAGCTTTCCTCAGCTGGAATATGAGCTGTTCTGCAACATCTACTACCTCCGTCACCTTTGTGACTCTAATCGCTTCCCTGATTGGCCTATACGGGATCCGGTAAGTGAAAATACAAAGATAGATACATACAGATTTCATAGTCTAAATATTGTGATTCCGAATTTTGCTCTTTTTTTTTATTGTTGGAAAAGTATAGTGGGTGTACAATACATCTTTATAGCTGTGTTTACAAATAAATTCTTTAAATAAATACTGACCACCATATATATTGTTTCATTCGGAACTGTACATACATTTATCATGAACATGTGTGTCATGGCAGTATTAGGTTTTAAATGATGACTTTGTACTAGTCTTTTTCTGGGTCTGAATTATTTATTTAGCCTACTGGGTTTGATTCCTGCCTGTGTGCATGCAGTTTGCATGTTCTTCCTGTGCTTGGTGGGTTTCTTCCAGGGACTCCAGTTTCCTCCCACAGTCCATGATTAGGAAGAAGCAGATTAGGCTAATTGGCGTTCCCAAATTGCCCATAGTGTGTGATTGAGCATGTGCCCTTGATTGGATTGGCACACTGTCCAGAGTGTACCCGCCTCGTGCCCCAAGTCTCCAGGGATAGGCTCCGGGCCCCCCTGCGACCCTGTATACAGAATAAAGCATTATAGACTATGAGTAAGTGAGTGAGGTTGGGGATCAAATACTTTTTTACTCACTGCAATGGAACTCAATTATTTTATTTTTTTTGTAGATTTTTTATATTCTTGTCTCTATTCTTAAAGATTAAACTTATGATAAAAAATTATAGACCTTTCATTTCTTTGTAAGTGGGCAAACTTAATCTACAGGGGATCAAATAATTATTTTCCACACTGTATATACACAGTGGTTATTGGTCAAAACATGGGACTAAGAAACATGTTACAGCCTTCATCTGCTTGGTGTGCTAGCTTAAAGGATTTATTTGAATTATTGTTATCTGATAATAATTGTACACAATATCTTGATTATTTTTTGGAAACTTATTAACATCTTGAAAAAGGTTCTTCACACTGTTTGTTAAATGGTTTTCATGCATACACAGGTGAAGCTATTAAAGGACACTTTGGAAGCCTGGAAAAAAGAGGTGGAGAAAAAACCTCCCTCCATGTCGGTGGATGATGCCTATGAGATGCTGAACCTTCCTGTCGGACAGGGCCAGTAAGTCTTTTTTGCTTTATTACACTTGATTTAAAAATAAATTCTAGGACTGAGAATTGTAGAGGCACAAATGCAATAGATCTGAGAACAGCTTTAGAATTGCAGAACTACTGTCTGATGAGCCTTGATTGTAGAACTGTTTCCGTTTGCATTTGTAACTTTTGTTTCCAGAATATGTTCGATTGAATTTGCTCTGCATATTACAGACCCATCTGTAACCTTGCTTGTTGGAAAATTCAATTAAAAGTATAATCATATAGTTTTCCAGATAAATGCAAAGGTGTGTGCACACACTTCAATGCTGAATTTGAAGTACCATCTAAATGCAAAGATTACGCATTAGCTTTTGCTAATTCAGGCTAGGCTAACTAATGCTACCACAAAGTGGATTGCCATAGACTGTCATTCTGTGAACATTCTGTCAGCGAAGACCAGGGCTATAAAGGTTTCATCTGGATTTCCACATATGAACCATCTTATAAGCTACTATGAAAAGCTACAATCATCAGTAAAGTACAGCACATTTGATTTATGATAATTGGCATATACATTTATCTGCATTAACCACTACAAATGGAGGAGAGGCATTTTGTTGATGCTTGATTCAATGTACTGTATGTGGTAACACTATTCTTTCACAACAATATAGAACAAACACCTGACAATGCCCTGACAGCCTTGGTATATGTGCATTTTTATTTCCTGAGGGCTATTAAAATTAAGGTAAAAACAATGGTTGATTTAAATTTTGATTAATGGATGCTGATTGGTCTGTGTGTCATTAACAGGCATGAGGAGAGCAAAATCAGGAAAGCATATTTCAGATTGGCTCAAAAATATCATCCAGACAAAAATCCAGAGGGCAGGGTAGGTGCACATATATCCTTCACACACACAAGATTTTTGAGAAGATTGTTGTTCTATAAACATTCTTGCATATACACACAACAAATATAGTACTGCCAGATATTTTTATTACAAATGAAATACACTGCCTGGCCAAAAAAGTTGCATTTCATCTGACTGCTTTAGCTTTGATTGCTGTGCACAATGTGGTGGCCAGTTGATGTGTAAAAATTATTCCTCATGCTCCCAGATCTGCTCTTTCATGATTTAAATCCAGAAATATGCCCATGCCATCAGGGAAGACAAAAAAACTACTGATGGGAAGAACTGGTCATTTAGTGATCTATTTAAAAAGTATTTACTGCATTCAGGCATTTAGTTTTTTCTTTTTCTTTTTTTTGCCACATAACATTGCTGAGCCTAGACCTGACCAACTAAAGCAACTGTAGATCATTACACTGTCTCCAGAGGCTTGTACAGTGGACAGTATGCATGATGGGTGCATCGCTACATACAATTGCTTCACTTGTTACCCTGGGGTACCCATTTCTCTGGGGTATGGTCTATCTGGTCTCATCAGCCCACATGATCATTTTCTATTCTATTTTTATGCGCCTTTGCAAATTAACACTTTTTTTCTCATTACACCCACTAACAAGTGTTTTCCTATGGCCACATAGTTTAGTCAGAATTCTGAGAGTTTTTGGTATATAGTGAGTGTGAAATTTTTCGTACTTAAACTATTCAACATAGCTTTGATTTCTGCTGCTGTTTCTTTTTACAATGAAGCTTCCCTAAGCACTTACAGTAAGTGCTCTTCCATTCTTTTTTTTAACTTGCAGTTAACCCAGTTCCAGCATTGTTTGCTTGATGCAGGCCATTGATTTGATCTTTTTGCCAAGCAGCGTATTTTAGTAGTAAAGGTGTAGCCATACAGTAGTACTAGTAAACACATCTTCTGTGTTCATAACTGTGCAAGCACATATTTGTGTATACAGGACACATTTGAAAAGGTGAACAAAGCATATGAGTTTCTGTGCACTAAATCTACAAGACTCATAGACGGTCCAGACCCTGAAAACATCATCCTTATCCTCAAAGCCCAGAGCATTCTCTTCAACCGACACAAGCAAGGTACATATATGTGAAAGACAGAGTTATCCTGCGAACACACTTAATCATAAAGTGTTTTATTAATCTTCGTTCTTTCGTTAACATGTATTGTAGTTTTTAACATACTGCATGTTAAACTACAGTGTAAATATGGAAATAAATGTGATGTGTAATGTGAAATGTAATTCCATTAAGAAGTTTTGCAAAAAACTGTTCGCTAAATAGATGACCGAAAAACCTGTTGCCAAGTTTGAAGTTAGGTTTTTGTGACATTTTCTTACCTTTGAGCTCATTGTATATTATTCATAATATTTAGTATTATTGTTTGTCATTGTTTAAATATTTATGTACCTGAATAGTTAAATGAAATGATGACTTTATTGCATTGAATATAGATGTAAGCTAATACTTTGGTCTTCATACTTTTAGTGCATAGGTGGGATTAATAAAAGAAATGGACAGAAAGTATATCAGCAATGGAAATTAACTTAAATGACTCTCTTTTTCAGAACTGGAGCCATATAAATATGCAGGCTACCCCATGCTTATTAAAACCATTACCATAGAGACCAATGATAAGCAGCTTTTCTCCAAAGTCTCTCCACTCTTACCATCAGCATCTGAGCTCACCTTTCATACAGTCAACTGCTCAGCACTCAATGCTGAAGAACTGCGACGAGAAAATGGCATTGAAGTCTGAAACTTTATTATAATTATTCTAATTAATTCTAAAATAGTTTGCTGGAGTTGTGTCTCTGCCCAAGTTAACATAATGGGTATGTGTTTCCTTACAGATCTTACTTGAAGCACTGTCCCGCTGTGTGGATGTGCTTACGGCTTCCAGCAAAATGGAGGACATGGCAGTACAGGTATGAGGCACTCAATTTTAAGCATTCTAAGTGAAGAAACTTCATAATTTATCATGAGTGTCATTGAGATTATATTCAACGCTGTTTGGTCAAAATCATATAAATCTCCTAAGAGGAGTATATCAGATTCCAATGGGTGGTGAAAATTGTTTAGCTCAATGAGCTTTAGAAGTGTACCGAGGTTCACATGCATACATGCAAGTGTGTATGCGCTATGCAGCAAAATCTTGTGTGAATGCACTGGGCCACGCCTGGGGCCCAAACTCTCAGGCATCTTAATGGCAGCAAATTCAAACCTTTTGGTTACTGAGAATGTTAAGACCCCCCAAAAGCCCCGAATGGTGGGGGGAGAAAAAAATATATAATACCTTGCGCTATCGCCTGGCTGTGTTAGTGTGTTTTTGTATGTGTCATGTGAGTGCATTTTGTCTTAATCTTCTCTTACTACTCAATGTTATCTCTGTTATCAATGTTATCTTGTTTTACTGTATATAAATAAAATGCATTATTATTATTATTATTAGTGTGTGAGAGACATGAGTGTTAGTGCATGAGAGAGGGGTGTGTGTGCCTAGGTGTGTCAGTTTGTGTGTGATGAGTGAATGCGATGTGTGTGCGAGATATATGACTTGTTAGTGTGTGTATGTGTGTGATGTATGAGTGTTTGTGCATGTGTGTGTGAGAGAGAGGTGTGTGTTACATTTGTGATGTGTGACTGTGAATAGAATAGGAATAGAATACGAGGATATTTAAGTTAAGAACTCTAAAAAGCTGCGGATGCTGGAAAAAAGCATCACGCTATGATGTCACTAAATATGATGTCACTCAATATAGTGTCACACAAAGTTATTAACCACTCAGCATAAGTTTAAGGCATCATCACAGCTGACCTGTTTAGGATATCAAAAATCCCTTCCCCAATTTTGCATCCTCAGTGTCTCATCACATACTGTAGGCCTGGTTTGGTGGTGATGTCCCTAGGAAGAGTGTATTCAATTCCTTTGGGTGCGTCTTGCAAGCAATCCAAAATAACTGACTTCCTGTTGATTGGAGCTCATGACATGCAATGTGAAAGTTGTTCAGCTCAATCAGCTTTTAATTTGTACGTTTGAGCATGTAAAGACCCCCCAAAAGCCCCAGACAGCACTGTCTGCTCTGTGGATGTGCTTACGGCTTCCAGCAAAATGAAGAACATGGCAGTATAGCATGAGGCACTCAATTTTGAGCATTCTATGTGCAAAACTTTTAGATAAAAATATAATTGCAAGCAACAATGAGCATGCCCATGTCACGAACTAACCGCAGGTGAAGCAGAAGACTTAACAGTTAGCCCGTGTAGCATGGACGGCAAACCCAAACGCGGAAATAGAGCGAATCGGCAGGATAACCGAACGAGAGCAAGAGTTTACAAAATTAAACCCTTGTTCTAACAACACACACTCTCAAGTAGGAAGCGCAGCGTCGGAACCAGCATGGGCGAACTCAATGACTGAGCGATGTGATGCGCCATTTTGTCTCCTTTTATGCTTCCTGTGTCGCGACCGTACTACTTCCGGGGTAGGCGGGACCACCATCAATGATCCGGGGAGGAGGAGCTGGGTTTATCTGGAGGGTGATGCGGTAAGGTCCGATGAACTTGGGTGATAGTTTCCGTGACTCGGTGTGAAGGTGGAGATTTCTTGTGGAGAGCCATACTTTGTCACCTACGTAGTACAATCGTCCCGGAAGGTGTCGACGGCGATATTGGGTGGTGTAACGGGCTATGCCCTGTTGGATGGCCCAATTAGCTTGATTCCACAACCGCCGACACTTGCGGGACCAACTGTTGGGCTGAATGCACATCGACCTCCGGTTCCTGGTGGTTGAACATCGAAGGTTGGAAACCGTAGCATACCTCAAATGGGCTTAGCTTTGTGGCAGATGAGACGTGAAGGTTAAGTGAAAGCTCTGCCCAGATGAGGTAGCGAGCCCAGGAGCGCTGACGATCGGCTATGAAGCATCTCGGATATCGCTCCAGTTGTTGGTTGGCCCGCTCCGTCTGAGCGTTAGTCTGGGGGTGATATCCAGATGATAGACTGCAGGTGGAGTCGATCAGACGGCAGAAGGCCTTCCATAACTTGGCAGTGAACTTGGGACCCTCTGTCCAAGACGATGTCCTTTGGGAACCCATGCAGATGGACTAGGTGATCTAATATCAGCTCGGCTGTACTTTTGGCTGATGGGAGTCCGGCGAGGGCCACCAGGTGCACGGCCTTAGAGAACCGATCGACGATGGTCATGATGGTGTCTTTTCCTTCGGAGACCGGCAGGCCCGTGACAAAGTCGATGAGGAACCGGGAGAGGTTGAAGTTCTCCTGATGTTGGTTGGTTGGTGTCTTTCGCCTTGGCGCACACCGGGCATGCCTGGAAGAACTCATTGACGTCCCTCGCTATGGATGGCCACCAGAAGTCGCGCTGGAGGAACTGGAGGGTGCGTCGTGTGCCCGGATGTCCCGAGATGGGGGAGGAGTGACCCCACTGGAAAACTTCTGATCTCATGGTGTTGGGAACGTAGAGTCGTCCAGGCGGCACACCTGCCGGTTCAGCCTCTGTGGTCTGCACCTGGCGGACCCTCGTCTCCAGGTCCACCTGTAGTGGTGCGATGATCTTTGAAGATGGAAGGACAGGCGCGGGGTACCTCATGTTGACGAGAGAGGGCATCTGCTTTGGTGTTTTTGGACCCCGGGCAGTACGAGAGGTGGAAATTATAATGTTCAAAAAACAACGCCCACCGCGCCTGTCTAGGGTTTAGCTGTTTTAGGTTTCGGATTGTGATTAGGTTTTGATGGTCCGTCCAGATGATGAATGGCTCCCTGGCGCCCTGGAGCCAGTGACGCCATTCTTCCAAAGCCCACTTTATGGCCAGCAGCTCGCGGTCCCCTACCTCGTATCGCTGCTGAGTGGTATAAAATTTTTGGGAGAAGAAACATCACGGATGTAGTTTCTGATCTGGAACTCGTTGGGAGAGAACAGCTCCAGCGCCCACATCCGAAGCGTCCACCTCCACAACGAATGGTTTACTGGCGTCGGGATGGAGAAGGATTGGAGCAGTCGTCAACTGTACTGTAATCCCGGATACAGCGACGATGGAAATTCGCAAACCCGAGAAACCGTTGAAGTTGCTTAAGGGTCTTGGGTAGGGGCCAATGACGCACAACCTCTAGCTCCTGCGGGTCCATGGCCACACCCTGGGGCGAGATGACGAAACCCAGGAACGTGGTGGAGCGCTCGTGAAAAGCGCATTTCTCCAACTTACAGTACAGCTGATGGGCAAGCAATCTCTTTAGGACCGCCCTGACATGCTGGATGTGTTCGTCAACGGTGCGGGAGTAAATGAGTATGTCATCCAAGTAAACGAATGCCCTAGCATGTGCCGGAGGACGTCGTTAATGAAGTATTGAAAAGCGGCAGGGGCATTGCACAGTCCAAAGGGAATTACTAGGCTCTCATAGTGTCCGGTAGGGGTGATGAAGGCCGTCTTCCACTCATCGCCCTTTCTGATGCGCACTAAGTTGTAGGCGCTCTGGAGGTCCAACTTTGTAAAAATGGTGGCACCAGAGAGAGCGCGTCCAGGGCTGAGTTGGTAAGAGGCAACGGGTGTCGGTTTTTGATGGTGATGTTGTTGAGCCCCCGATAGTCAACACATGGGCGAAGTTCGCCGCCCCTCTTCTTTACGAAAAAAAAAAAGAATAGAGGTGGCCGCGGGGCAGGACAGTGCCTGGCTGGAGGTCTATTGCCAGGTCGTAAGGCCGGTGAGGAGGAAGGTGAGTGGCCTGTCTTTTACAGAAAACCTCAGCCAAGTCCCTGTATGCGGCGGGGATGGCGTTAACGTCGACGTCGGGGGCATCGGACTCCCTAGAGCACGTCCCAGCCGAAGCCCGTAGGCATAGTTCGATGCGCCCCACTGTAGAATCCGGTTTTGTGTCCAGCAGATGAGGTGGTCGTGTTGAAGTAGCCACGGATACCCAAGGATGATGGGAGGAGAGGAGATGGAGGTGACGTGAAATCTAAGCTGTTCCTGATTTTGGTCGATAAGGAGGGTGATGGGTTGAGTTTGGGTGGTGATGGACTGGTGTAAGGGGGCCGACCGTTGACAGATGTAATCCGAACAGGCTGGGATAACGCCCCAGTTTTTGGGCATAAGAGGAGTCAATGAAGTTACCTGCAGCACCGGAATTGATTAACACAGTACTCCTGACTCGTTTGTGGCCAAATTGGAGGTGTACTTGAACCGTGAGACGGGAGGAGTCGGTCGAGGTGGTGGAGAGTTGGAGATGACCCGGTGAGCCGCCCTCATTTCTCACCGGGTCTGAACGTTTGCCGGCCGGAGTGGACAAATAGCTCGGTGGTGCCCCGCCGATCCACAATAGGCGCAGAGCCCTTCTCTAAATCGCCGCTCCCGTTCTGCAGCAGTCAAGGAGGCGCGTCCTAGTTGCATGGGTTCCCTGGCTCCTGTGTCAACCACGGCGGGAGGTGCAGATCCGACGGGTTCAGTGACTGTGGGGGTGAAGGTAGGTCGGGCCTCAGTAGGTAGGATGTTCAAAGGTGAGCTTTAGTTGGCGGGTGAATTCATTGTAGGAGTGCGCTGTGTCTGAATCAGAGCGCAGAACCGCAGTGGCCCACTCAGCTGCCTACTCGGATAGCAACGAGACGAGAAGGGCAATACGCAACCAGTCAATGGAGTACCTGGTGGAATTAAACTCAAACACGAGATCCAGCGCGGTTAGAAAAACGCTACACTTCCCATCTGTGCCGTCCCATTTATCCGGAAGTGCAAGGTAAACATCAGGGGAGGGTGAAGGTTGCGTGGCAGCAGCCGTTGCGACGGGCGGCAGGCTAAGCGGAAGAGGAGCAGCCTTGCGGAGGGCCGCGTTCTCACGCCGCAGCTCCGCTACCTCGCGGCGCAAGGCCGTGACGTCTTGGACGCTGCGGCAAAGAGCCGCGACCTCGCCGGTCAGCTGCTCGATCAACTCGGTGTGCCTGTTCACCACATCACAGATGTGAGCATAATCTGCTGGGTTTACTGCAGATGCTGGCTCAGTCATTCTGTGAAGCAGAAGACTTAGCAATTAGCCCGTGTAGCGTGGACGGTAAACCCAAACGCAGAAATAGCGCGAATCGGCAGGATAACCACGCGTATTATTATTATTAGAACTCTCTCCGAACGAGAGCAAGAGTTTACACAATTAAACCTGCGTTCTAACAACACACACTCGTCAGGAAGAGAAACCCAAAAAAGGTGAGTACTCACAAGCAGTAAGTGCTGCATCAGAACCAGCATGGGCGAACTCAATGACTGAGCGATGTGATGCGTCATTTTGTCTCCTTTTATGCTTCCTGTGTCGCGACCGTACTACTTCCGGGTCCTAGTGCCGGTCGCGGAGCGAGTGTGCATGACAGCCCAAGTACCCAATGCCATAGACACCCGGGCGTACAAGAAAGAAAGTAGGTATAGTGGGCACATGCGTGTAAAGGGGTAAAGCTGGAAAAGGGGGGCATACCAATACCATTAGAACTGTATGACATCAACATTTTCAGACATCAGCACTATCATAGCAATGACGATGATGTAATAGCTATGATGCCATAGTGCAAAGGATAATAATCCTTAGAAGAACAAGCGGGCTCTCCTAATAAATTAGGAAATAAAATAAGTACTATGTGCATAATAATTAAGAAATGCTAACTCACTATGCATAATATTGTCTTATGTGCTGTTTAAAAAAGCTCTTGTGGGACATTTATGGAGTTGTTTTGGTTCACAGGTGTGTGGCCACATCTGTAGGTGCTTCAGTGTCGCTGCTCAGTTTGAAGAATGCAGAGAGAAAATCATTGAGCTTCCAAATATCATCAGAAATGTTTGTCACATACTTTACTATGGCAAGGTGAGTAAACTTGTTTCTTTTTATTTGTATTTGCTTTTCTTATCAAAATTTTAGCTTGAAGTGTTTTTATATCTCTGGGACTGAATGGGTAGACATACTGTTTGCCTGTTTACCAAGGATTACCCTTGAAATTTATCCAAACAGGATCAAGCTCAAAGAAAGTCAATAGTCTAAACTAGTTTTTCATTAGTAACTTTCTGTCATAGAGATTTTATTAGTTCATGTTCAGGAAATCGCAGGCCATTTTTGCCTTGTGTCTCTTGTTAGTCTCACAGGACAAACTGTTCCTGTTGTACAAATGAGTAACTCCAGAAATACCTAATTCGAATCACCATCTCTCACCTTGTAATAAAAATAAACTTAACTAAAATAAAAAATGTTTACACTTTAACTTCAAAAATGTTAGCTACAAAAATGTCAGGCCTGCACTGGATCTTGACCTGTGTGTTATTAATTCAAAGGCACCAGCAGTATGTGTACATGTATCTGTCTATATATTAGGGCTAAAACAATACACATATTGTGTCATATCATTTAATACCAAAACCATGAGTGCCTGTAACAAACAATAATGGCCCTAAAGGTTATTATCCTTCTCCCCCAGACTGTTCCTCGTCTGGCCTCACTAGCTGTGGAGAGTGTGAGCTCGTTCTCTGTAGACTTCTTTCTTCAGACACGTGTGTATCAAGCTGGTGCACTCTGGCCACTGCTTCTTAACCTCTTCAGTTATGACTTCACATTGGAGGAGAGTGGTGTCCAGGCCAGCCAGGAAACCAATCAGCAGCATGTGGCCAACAGCCTTGCAAAACTCAGTCTCCTGGCCCTTGGCCGCCTTGGAGGCTATAGTGCTGGAGGAGATGTTGATAAAACAAAGCAGAATGGGGTTGTGCCAGAGCCACCTCCAGAAAACCCTGCAGTCAGGAAAAGTCTGGCAGCTATGCTCACGCCATACATTGCCCGTAAACTAGGCACCAGCTCACCTGCTGAGGTAGGAACAAGAGAAATTAGGTTAATTGATGTCCTTTTTTTATTTTTGTGTCCTGATCTGCTTTATATATTTTTTATTTATTCATTTATTTATGTATTTTATCATTTGTTGGATGTTCAAAAGAGTAATGATTACTGTCATGTTGTAAGTGTATTGGTGCATTTTATTTATTTGGTATTTATTAGTCTTTGTGGAGAGAGACCCTATTTTTAAGGCTTGCACATGTATTGACCTGGTAACATTTGCAGAAGAAATGTGAGCAATTTACTAAGAGCAAATTAGCACTTTTGTTGCCATAATTAATATTTAAGCCAAGTTTAAGCCAAGTTGAAGGATAGTGTCTTCAAACTGAGGGATTTTGCCCCTACAAAATGTAATAAGATTTATTAACATTTAACCCACAAGTTTATTAAGATGGGTAATAAATCTACTGAATTCTATTTTCCAACAGCCATGCCATGAGCAACTGAGCATCCCAAGTACCTGAGAGCATTTTTCCCTCAGTCCTGCTCTCCCCACATTTTCTCCCTAATTTTCTCCCTAATTTACTGCCAATTCCCACCTATCATTAGGGCACTCAAGGCTACAACTACCAATGAAGTCATTGCCAACATGGTTGACTCTTGGTTTTTATGCTCTTCACTTTGCTGTAAACACCTTGTTCCGTAGTGTTTTGTAGCTGGTGCTAGTTAACTCTACATCTCATGTTTAAGGACTTGGCTTAAAATAATCTGAACTGTTCTTGTTGGTGTTAGCCACAACAGCCTAAGTTAGTGAGTCATCTACTCGCGGAGCGGTAATTTTAGGTGCATTATCAGTGAGAATACTAGCTTCATCTCAACTTGGTTAATTTCTGTTTGACCGTGCTAACGGTGCTAACTATAACGAGTATGGAAGCTAATACGGCAAAGAAGAAATCCGCTATTTGCCCCTTTTCCTAGGGATTTGGCTTTACAAGTTTGGGAATTCACCATGTAGGAAAGCACTAGCTGAGCCCAAGTCATGTGCGCTTTGTCACCATCTCTGTCATTCAGTGGTAGAAAGGCAGGTTACATTTATGGAGATTACTGGGGAAAAAACGCAGGAACTCAGCAGGACCCCCTTCTCTCCGAATTAGCAGCTCCAGTGTGTGGAGCAGTGTCTTCAGTGCCTGTGTCTGCTAACGCGTATTTTTCCAGTAGAAGGAAGTCTCCATTCTTAGCTGGGCAGACCAAATGGAGTATTTGGAGGGGCGGAAGACCGTGAGCTCTCCTACAGCGCCGGCCAGCAGCTGGGCTTTGGAAAGCCTGGTTTCAGTTTAATTACATTTTATTTGTATAGCGCTTTTAACAATTGCCATTTCCACAAAGCAGCTTTACACAACCAAAAGGAAGTTTGTATTAAATGTGAAAAATGTGTATGAATCAAAATGATTAGATAGGCCCTATGAGCAAGCCGAGCGCAAGGGTGGCAAGGAAAAGTTCCCTGAGATGGCAATGGGAAGAAACCTTGAGAGGCACCAGACTCAACAGGGAACCCATCCTCATTTGGGTGATAACAGATAGCAGGGATTGATCTGCGGTCATACTGTGTTAGGCAGCTGGAAGTTCTATAAAACAGATGATGTCTTTAAGTTAATATGGAGTCCAGTTAATTATTGGAGTCTCAGGTAGACTGTAGGAAGTCCTGAACTATTGACGGACTGTAGTCACAAGTCCTTAGAACAGCTTTCTGCATCAGCCGAGGCAATGACCGTCTTCATGATAACGTCCCCAGTCAACACACGCATCCCAAGAAGACAACATTGGGCATCAAAGCAACAATATCTCCAACCAGAAGAGGGGCACTAGGATCACTCTAACAGGTCCAGAGTACAGAAGGGGTCAGGATCACTGACAGCTCAGGAACGAGGCATGTGTAGCTCGACAGAGGGAGAGAGACAGCATGGAAGAAAAGAGAGAGAAGAGGAGAAGAGAGAACAGTTGGGTATGGTCACAGTCACATCATGTATATTTAGATAGATAGATAGATAGATAGATAGATAGATAGATACTTTATTGATTCAGAAGGAAATTCCAGATATCCAGCAGCCATAGAGACAGTAACACAGACATCTTGTAGATTGCACACTGTATATCTAACATATAGTCAGTAAACACAGGTGTAGGGTTAGAGGTGAATCGAATCTTTAATAATTCGGGTTAATTTGATTAAACTAAATAAAATTTATAGCATACACTTCATCTATCCGTCCAGCGTTTAGCACGATTTAGTGTATCTTACCAAATTCTGTTTATCCTGCAGCCGACGGTGATGATACAAAATCTGATATTTACCAATTATGAGCAAGGTAACGTAAGATCTGGGCCAATTTTAAAATTTTAAAATACATGACCAAGACAACACTTTAAAACAAGAAACAAGAATTTGACTAATCTACGATACATGAAACTACGCTACTTAAATACACACACACACATACATACAAACGGTTCAGAAGATGAAAGTTAATGGAGTTTTCTAGTACTGTTTACTAGACATGAGGAAGTCACAAGAACAGAGCCTTGGGTTTAATCTTACTGTTTAGTTATGAATCGAGCACCAATTTTCAGCATGAAGCTTTGTTTTTTGGGAAAGCCCTTCGTTAAGGCGTTGGTTTCGCAGTTACCGATGGCGACGCTCTGGAACTATTTCTGAGGGTTTCTAAGTTGCAGGACTTTGGAGTTCGGGCACGAAGTCTTGTTTAGAGTTCTTGAAGAGCGGATGACACCCGCAAGGGCGGAAACACAAGCTGCGAGGAAGTGGTTGGGCTTTACCTTCAGACGCCCATGATAAATCTCCTGTAAGCCTGATCAAACCGCCGTTTGTCCTAATCAGAGGTGGTTGTGGGCGTAGCCATGCCCCGCATGATTCCTCCTTTTCGTGCATACATTAACCTGTGATTTTGGTCTGTCATGTGGGAGGCCACCTCAGTGGAGTTTTAGTAATTTGGATACGAGTCCGGTTCATATGACGAACTTTTCATACACATCAACGTTTATTGAATACACAGAGCTTTTATTCGATATCAAACATCCCATATCTTGCATACCCATTCATACCTTGATTACACTCCCCGAGTTTATGATAAACATGTTGAACACAACACAAAGATATCACACATTCTATATGAGCACATACATATAATTTTATATTTGCCCTACTGGCATACTTTAACTGATTTAGTATTATGAAGCCTGTATGTTCTCTGTTCTGGGGCCAAGAGGTGAAGCAGGAAATGCATTCCAGGGGGTCAGCCACTGCCAGGGGGTTGTGTAACTGGCTTCTTCCTCATTCAAGGGGTTGCTCGCTGACCGTTTGAGTGGGGATGCGAAATGCTTCTCTTTTGTGCAAGGAAGTTGCTTTGCAGATTTACACCATCTGAGTTGGAGACGTGAAACTGTTTCTTTCCTTGTTTGCTGATGATGTGAACTCTGTCTTCCTCGTTCAATGGCTTGCTGATTTGCACCATTTGAGGTCAGGGTTGGTGAAAGCCGTCTGTTTTTTTTTTTTCTTTTGACTGGGTCACGTTTCCAGCTGCTTTACACCATCGAGAGAGATAATGTTATCAGCATGGCGCATTTTGCTGGAAGGTGACAGATTCACGGCTCCCTTTGAGATGGCCTGCTAGTCCGTAAACCGGGTAATGTGAGAACAGACCAGAAATTACTAGTGCAATGATAATCTAAGAACAAACACTGCAAGATACAGTGAAACCTCGGATTGCGAGTAACACGGTTTGCGAGCGTTTTTTATTAAAGATTTTTTATTCATTTTGACTACTTTGAGTACCAAGTATCATGTATCACGCATGCACTTCTAGTTTTGACACTGAGCGTCATGTGATCACAACTGATCCAACGTTTTTTTCTCTCTATTACGCTGCGGAACTATGGGTAATCATCTCCCCTGCTGGGTCTTAGTGCGCCTCTCTTGCTGGTATAATCAACATCCGTATACGTGTACTGTTTAGGATAACACTGTGACCACGTGTGTGTGCATAAAACATATTTTATTGTCTGTATGCGTGTGTATATAGCGCGCATGTAAAGCAAAAGCAAGTCTCATTAGAGAGGATAAAAATAAATTTTCTCTCTCTGCTCAAGGCACACCATGCCACACACACACACAGACCCCTCCTACTTTTGCCTTCACGCACGCTCTTTCTCTCTGCTCTACACAGAAACACTGCGCTGTCGCGATGCTTTTCAAAGGTTAAGTGCAGGTTAATTTGTTTTATTTTTACGTTATTAGAGAGATTTCTTGTTTATTTTTCTGATAAAACAGTGTTTCCATTATGTGCGCGTTCGTGTGTGAAAAGAGTGGAGGAAGGGTAACTGTGTAAGACGAGAAGGGGGAGGGGGAGTTTACTTTAGATTCACACACACAAACGGAAACATTTATCTGTCTGGATTTATTTTTACTTTTTTTTTTTTTTTTAAGGTAAATTGCAGGTTAAATTTATTTTTACTTTATATTTTGTGTTAATTATTTTTATGTATTTATTTTTTTGGGCTGTGGAACAAATAATTTGAGTTAAATAATTCTTTTGATTGTGTAAAGCTGCTTTGCGACAATGACAATTGTTAAAAGTGCTATACAAATAAAATTGAATTGAATTGAATTTCCATTATTTCTTATGGGAAAATTTTATTTGGTTAACGAGTGTTTTGGAATACGAGCCCGCTTCCGGAACGAATTATGCTCGTAATCCAAGGTTTCACTGTATATAAGGAGTATATAGTTAAGCATACAAATCAAAAATCAAAAGTTAAGAAGAAAAAAAAGAGGTTAATTGCAGTTCAGTCATGATGTGCAATTTTATATGTGGCAAAGTGACAACGCAAACAGTATTAATTGTGCAAAAACCTAAGTAATTGTGCAAAGAGCAGCATGAAAGTGACAATGAAATTTTGTATGAGTGTAAATGGCAAAGTATGCAGTAGTTGAAGTAACTGAGCAGACCCTGAATCTAACAGATGGGAGTTAGGCATGTAACACTGTGATGTAAATAGCAGACTAGCCTAGCATAGATCTCCCAGTCCACAATTCCCATGTCATTGTAGTGAGGTGTTGAAGAGCTGAATGGCTCTGGGGAAAAAGCATTTTTTAAGTCTGTCCGTTGAGCAGCTTTGCGACAGAAGTCTTTCACTGAACACCCTCTGCTGGTTACAGAAAACTATGTGAAGAGTGTGGTCGGTGTTGGCCATGATGGACAGCATTTTGTTAAATGTCCTCTTATCTTCCAGTTCCTTGAAAGAGTCCATCTCCAGACCAACCACCGAACCAGCTCTCCTGACCACTTTGTCTAATCGCATGGCATCAATGTCTCACAGACGCCCCTTATTGGCTGTAGAGCCCTGATTAATGCGGGAGCACTAACTACCTCTCATCCCTCTCCTCTGAGAGAGATCGGCCAATCAGCTCTTTCTAGACCAACGAGCTGCAAGAGGTCACGGCATCACCCTGGAATTGAAATTGCGATCTCCGGATGATAGGGCGAGCACTTTACCACTGCGCCACTCGGGGGCCCGGCATTTCTGTTTTTGAGACTACCTTGCAGCATACCACCGTGTAGAAAAGGACAGTGGCGATGACTGACTGATAAAACATCATCAGGAGCTTTTTACAGATGTTGAAAGATCCTAGTCTCTTGAGCAAGAACAGCCGGCTCTGACCTTTCTTATACAGATAGTCAATGTTCACTGACCAGTCCAGTTGTAGCCCCAGGTATCTGTATGACCTGACTCTCTCAACATCCACTCCCTCGGTGAAGACAGGTAGCAGAAGAGACACGGACAGACGAAAGTCAATAACCATCTCTTTGGTCTTAATGATGTTTAGTTGTAGCTGGTTTAGATTGCACCATGCCACAAAGTCCTTGACCGGGCTTCTGTACTCGCTCTACTGTCCATCCCTAGTACACTCCACAATGGCAGTGTCATCTGAGAACTTCATGTGGCAAGTAGTCCGAGGTGTATAGAGTGAACAGGAAAGGGGCGAGGACAGTCCCCTCTGGTGCTCCTGTGCCTTGTCCTAACATACTGTGGACTTCTGGTGAGGTATTTTGTGATCCAGATCACCAGATGTAAATCCACCTGCCTGTCAGCTTGGTTCTCAATAAGAGAGGCTGGATTGTGTTGAAAGTGCTGGAGAAATCAAAAAACATAATCATAGCACCTTGCCCCTTATCGAGGTGGGAGAGGGTGTGATGGAGCAGGTAGAGGATGTTGTCGTCTACATCAACCTTTTGCCAGTAGGTGAACTGCAGGGGATCGAGTGCATGACTAACCTGAGGTCTGAGGAGATGAAGAAACAGCCGTTCGAACGTCTTCATGATGTGAGACGTCAGCGCCACAGGCCTGTAATCATTTAGATCTTTTGAGACATTTTTCTTCGGAACTGGGATGACACGATATTTTCCAGTTTTCCAGAGTTCAGGTACTTTCCCTAGTTTTAAACTCAGGTTGAAGATGTACTGTCATGGCTCACTCAGTTCATTGGCACAGAATTTCAGCATTCTTTGGCTTATCCTGTCTGGGTCAACAGCCTTGTTGGGGCGAAGTCTCCTCAGTTCTCTTCTGACCTGTTGTCCTGTGATAGTGGGGGACGGCGGAGCTCCTTGTTGTAGTGTGGGTAAGAACTGAGACAGTAGTTAAGGGACAGGGGAGGTGATAACAGGACTGATGACAGTCGTTGGTAAAGTAGTGAGGCAGTCAAACCTGTTGAAGAACTGGTTGAACTCTTTAGCCCTCACCACATCCCCAACTGTTATACTGCTGGCCTTCTTTTTACAGCGTGTGATGGTTTTCATACAATCCCAGACCTCCCTCATGTTGTTTTCCTGCAACTTTGTCTCCACTTTCCCTTAGAATGTCACCTGGGCCTCCTTCAAACTGAACTTAGGTTCTTTCTGAATGCGCTTGAGCTCAGCCATGTCACCCTCCTTAAAAGCCGCCTTCACTGGTAATCCAAGGCTTGTTGTTCGGGAAGCAGCGCATGGTTCAGACAGGCACAATGATGTCCATTCAGAAGTTGAGGTAGTCTGTTGTGTAGTGTGTAATGCCCTCAATGTCACCATTATGGGGCTCCTGCAGCACACTCCAGTCAGTACATTTAAAACAGTCATTCAACATCTCCTCAGGAGACCGTTTCCTGAATGTGTGTTGTAGTAGGCTGACTCATGACACAGGGCTTGTAGTGGGGCTTGAGAAAAACAAGACTATGATCTAATTTACCCAGTGGGGGAAGGAGGGTGACACTGTAATCTGCACTCACATTAGCATATAGATGGTCTATTGTCCTATTTTTCCTGGTAGCACAATCCACAAACTGATGGAAAGTAGGGAGTGTAGTATCCAGAGTTACGTGATTGAAGTCTCCAGACAACGCGACAAAGGCATCCGGGTGTTGAGTTTGCAGTCTCGTGATGTGTGTGTGTGTATGACGTCACACGCTGTGTCTGTGTCCGTGTCCGCATGTGGTGGGATGTAAACACAAACTATAATGCCCTGCGAGAATTCCCTTGGAATATAGTAAGGACAGAGACTTTAACAGCTAACCTCTAAATGTCCCAACAGCAGATAACCTCCTTTACAGTACTATGTGCCGGGTTGCACCATCTGGTATATCCTTTGCTGACCAGGACCGCTAGCTCGTCTATCTTATTAGCTAGCGAATTATGGCCGATGGAATTAGAGGGCTTGTATCTCCACTGCTTAGCCTTTAGCTTAGCTTTTAGCTTCGTGCCAGCTCTGCAGCCCCGATACCTGCACCTTAATTCCTACTGAACAGCGAAAGTAGTAGTGGTAAGACTCTTTTGTCTGAGAGCCAGAAGTTCGTCTTTTGAGAAGAGACAGACAGACTGGACGGTTTCCTGGGATGGAAAGCAACTAATCACTTCATCAACAAACCTGAGTGATCAATGAGAGTGGGGAAGACAGCATCCAAATATACCAGTTCACCATAATACTCTATGTCCATGAGTCTCCCGATCTGCTTCTTTACCTAAGGCAAATCTATTTACAAAAATGCTTGGCTGAATAATTTAATAAATAAAGTCCTGAGTTTGAGTCCCGAACATTAATTGGAAGGCTATTCCATAACTTTGGGTCTTTGTAAGGAAAATGTTCTCCCCCCCTGCTGTAGTTTTCATAATATGCATGGTGGATCATCAGAAACTCGTACAGGGGTCGGCAACGCGCGGCTCCGGTACCGCATGTGGCTCTTTCATCCCCCTGCTATATAAATGAGTATATAATACTCATATAATAAATGAGTATTTAATTTAATTTAAATTTTATTTTAGTTGATTAGCTTTTTCAAAAGTAATTCTAAATTTGATTATGGTGATCTTGTAATAAAACATGTTTAATTTTTTGTTGCTCAAAATATGCATCACAACCGCCGATGTGCAACACCAGTCGGCATGTGATTTATTTAACTTTTCGAGCCCCGAGCTGCGTTCCATTCCGAAGTGTACTTCACAAGATGCTCCCTACCCCCTGCTCCGTTTGCAGTGAATGCTTCCTGAATTGCTTCCTCGACAAAACTCCACCATTCGGAATACTCTGCGAAGTCACCAGCGCTGACGTCACTTCCTCCATATTAAAGATGTACAGAGATTTTATATATTTTTTTACAGATTACTAACCTATATATTACTAATGATTTCTTGATTTAATTAAAGTTTTAAATTATTGTGTCATTTTAATATGATATTAAATAATAATAATAACGATATATAAATAATCTTCTTTCGAGCTCAATTATTATTCTTTTTTTGGTTGACAGCTGACTTGCGCACAATAAAAGGATGACGGCACACCGAAGCAGACGTTTTTGGTTTGCTGCTGGTGGATGTTTTAAGTTCGGCTTTTTATTTCATAAATACTGAGAAATACTACGTGACCCCTGGAAATACTTCCCAGGGGTCAGTAGTACCAAAGAAAAAAAAAGCAGCGTGCAGATTAATAAATCATGCGCACGGATTAATAAACCGGGGACTCAAATAGACATTGAGTATTTTATTTGAAAGTAACCTTTAACCCAGCATCTTTTTTTTTCAAAGTTCAAAAATGTTCTTTATTGCAGGCAGACGTAAGATTTCTTTTTCTCTGTAGCAGTTCATTGATATCATAAATGCAACACACTATAGTTTTTTTTTTTTATAAATAGCATAAAGCATATAGCATAAACCTTGGATTGCGAGTAACGCGTTTTGCGAGTGTTCCGCAAGATCTTTAATACATTTTGACTTGAAAAATGAGCAAGTCTTGGTTTAGGTTACTGAGTATTTTTCCGACAAAATGTCTTTCTGTTAATGTGTGTGTGTGTTTGTGTAAAATTCAAGTAAGCCACCAATGGAGCCATCTTTGGCTGGTTATCTTACACCCTTGCATAACCATGGAGTGTCTGGTCCTACTTTCCTTCCATCCAAACACTGCAGGTTTTCCTCTGTCTAGCTCTAGAAATTTTACCGCGCTCAAGTGGGCACCACCCTTGCGCTGAATTCTGTTGTGTTGCTCGAGACGTATCAGGCAATGTGTTTGACAGAGCTCAGTTCAGTGCTTCAGGAGAGCTTATGTTTGCTGCTTAACGACTTCAGAACTCGGCAGGGACATGGCAAGCACAGTGGTGGCACAGGGGCATCACGTTCTCAGACATCTCGGATAGAGACAGGGCCATCTACCTAGATGAGCTGGTGTCCGCTGGGGGTTTGTTTAGTCAGTCACTTGACGCCATTCAGGTAAAACGGACGCTGTCACCTCTTCGGGAGAGAGGCATGCGCATACTGGCCTATTTAGACGACTGGGTGCTAATGGCGAGCTTGAGAACAGGTGGAGAGACAGACAACACTAGTTATGTATTGCATTCAGGCTCTAGGGTTCTCAGTAAACATGCAGAAAAGTTTGCTGACTAAGGCCTTGTTCACACAGGCGTTAAAATCGTGCGTTTTTTTTTTGCGTTCATAGCGTCCGGTGAGCGCGGATCAAGCGGCAAGTGTTTTCTACACATAGGAGTCAATGAGAGTGTTCACACGGGCTTATACGACATTAAAAAAACGTTGCATGCAGCTTTTTCTTGGCATTCAAAACCCAACGAACGCAAGGAAACCGCTTCTAGTTCGTTTTCTGCGCGTTCATTTTACGCGTTGGAAGACCGGATATATCCCATGATCCTACATGCTATACATAGGGAAATGCAGAAAAGGGCAAAATAAAAAAAAAATTATTGTTGAAAAACTTACATGGAAAATTTCGCATTTCTTCATATACCACAAAAAAAACTTCCTTTAATCCGACGTTGTGCAGTCAGAGGGTGAACCCAGTAGTGGCGGGCTTTCATATCCAGTTCCCGACACTGCCCCCACAGGTTAACACACAAACTACAATCTGGGCTGCAGGCTGACGTTAGACAGAGACAAACGAACGCCGGTGTAGAAGTCAATCAAGCGCCGCTACAAAACGCAACATAAACTTCTAGGACGTTCAGAGCACGTTCGTTTATCCAAAAACTTAACGCCCATGTGAACAAGGCCTAAGAGTCAACAGTTTTCATTCCTGGATCTGGAGATAAGCTCCGCCACCAGCCAAGCATGTCTGTCAGAGCACAGAATCGCCACATTTCAATGTTTTTACAGTTAATGGGGATGCCGTTTACGATCACTGTGGTGCCCCTTGGGCTGTTGAACATGCGAGCCTTTTAATGTTGACCTCACTCTCACCGCCTGTGTGTGCTGTGCCACCTCAACAGGAGACTGATGGTGACTTTGTCATGCATATCAGCTCTTCTGCCCGGGAGGAAAAAACCTGGGCTGTTACGTCAGGGCTCTCTGATAGGCAAGGTGTCGAAAGTGGTGTCAACAGATGCCTCTCCCGGGAGGGGCACTCTGTGCGATGGCTCTGTGGTGAGGGGTGTGATAACAGGAACAACACAGGCTTTACATCAACCATCTGGAGCTGGAGTTTTTGGCCCTGAGACATTTTAGACTGATTTTGACAGGCCATCATGTTCTGATCAAAACAGACAACATAACAGTGGTGTTGCATATAAACAGACAAGGAGGACCGAGTTCGCTTTGCTTTTTGAAATTGTTTGAGTCAGTCTGCTAGCAGCAGAGCCATGCAACTTCGTCTCTTTAGGGATTTTCAGTCTCGAGCAGGGGGGAGGTGGTTCACCCGTGTCCTGAACTGTGGAATTTGCATGCTTACCTGTTGAAAGGTCCAATCTAATTAGCTAAGAGTCTTTCTCCGAATGTGATTGAGACAATTCAAAGTGCTCAGGCCTCATCCCCTAGAGGTTTATACGCATACAAGTGGTGAGATTTTGAACAATGATGTCAAAAATGTAATGTACATCCACGATGAAGCACTGAAATAGAAGTTTTGTCTTTTTTACAGGAAATGTTAGACCTTTCCTTCTCTACTGTTGAAGTATACTTAGCAGCTATATCAGCTTGTCATATTGGGTTTGACAGAGTGTCACCGAGTGCTCATTCTCTGGCGGTACATTTTTTTAAGGAGTTCAATGTCTGAGACCCACTGTGAGGTCTAGTGTTTTATCTTGGGATTTATTGTTGGTGCTTGAGGACCTCTGTGGTCCTCCATTTGAGCTAATTGAGTATGTAAATATGAAAATCGTTTCATATAAAACAACACTTCTTGCTTTAGCATCTGCTAAACGAGTGTGTGATCTCCACACTTCGTCTGTGCATCCATCTTGTACACAGTTTGCTTCTAATGGTTTGAAGGTTACTCTACGGCTGAATGCGGCTTAAGTGCCTAAGGTTGTCTCCACTGATTATAGTTCTATGGTCTTCCACCAGCATATCTTCTGCCCCCTCCTTTTGCTTCTGAGGAGCAGGAAAGGTTCCCTAATTCGTCTACGGGTATACATGGACCGTACAGTGAATATGCGCTTATGTTATCAATTGTTTGTCTGCTTTGTCCAGGAAAAGGGTAAAGCGCTGTCTAAACAACGGCTTTCCCACTGAATTGTGGAAGCTATTTTATTAGCTCATAGCATGAAGGGTGTCCCATTGCCTCAGGGTGTGAAGTTGCTATGGCAATATGTTGCCTCACTGTTCAAAGGATGTCTGTGGGTGATATTTTCGCAACCAGTTGTCTTTTTGTTCAGTTTTACCATCTTGATATAACGGCCCCCTCTGTGGCTCATTGTGTCCTCTCTGCGAGGTCCATGATGCAGTAGAGTAGCTATCAGGGTTCTTGTTCCTAACTTTGATACATTTACATTTGTTTACATTTAGGCATTTGGTAGATGCCCTTATCCAGAGCGACTTACCTTTGTATTTCATTATACATGTAAGCAGTTGAGGGTTAAGGGCCTTGCTCAAGGGCCCAACAGGGACAATTTGGCAGTCATGGGATTTGAATCTGGGATGTTCCGAACCGTACCCTTAACTGCTGTGCTAGCCTGACCATAGATGCGTAAATATACGGCGGGGCATAAATATATGTATGTCCCATACGATGTGTGTTGTACCGAGTGAATTGACTGAAAGGGTTATGACTATAACCTCTGTTTCCTAAGGGAGAGGAACGAGGTACACACATTGCTGCCCCGCCTCACAGCTAAAAAAAGGTTTCATTTTAACCCTAACTGATGCAGTGAGTAGCTTTAATGTTTAAACAACTGGATGTATTTTGTGGTCATGAAAATTGTTTTCTTTTAAAAGGGTCAAATTATTGTCCTGTGTCAAGCAAAGAAAACAGCTAAGATATTTGCTGAAATTGCTGGTACATTGGAACCTTGAATTACAAGCATAATTAATTCTGGAAACGGGCTTGTAAACCAAAGCGAATTTTCCCATAAGAAATAATGGAAACTCAAATTATTTGTTCCACAGGCCAAAAAAATAAATACATAAAAATAATTCATACAAAATATGAAGTTTTATATAAAAAATATAAAACAAATTAACCTGAAGTTTACCTTTAAAAAAAAGTGAAATAAATCCTGACAGATAAGTGTTTCCGTTTATGTGCGCAGGCGCTGTGTGTGTGTGTGAAGCTAAAGTAAAAGGAGAGGAGGATTTAGACCCCCCCCCCTCTTCTCATCTTACACAATAACTCTTCTTCCTGTCTTATTTGAGTTTCTCACACACACACACACACACACACACATTAATGAAAAGACTGTTTTATCTGAAAAATTTACATGAAACATTGTTAATGACACTCGTGTGAGCACATGCTGACGGAATCACTGCTGTAAAGTAAAAATAAAACAAATTAAATTGCACTTTACTCGACAGAGAAGTGTTTCCATTAAAAAGAGAGTGATGACAATGAAAAATTGCAGGCTGATACAGAGAGGGAAAAAGAAAATGGATCGTTCACCTCTCTAATGAGACTTCTTTTGCTTTACACGCGCGCACACACACACACACACACACACACACACACACACACACACGTGTTATAATAATCAGTACACGCGCGCTGTACACACACGCATACAAACACAAAATTAAAGATGTTTTACGCGCACACATGTGGTCAAAGTGTTATAGTACACAGTACCTGCGTGCATGGATGTTGATTATACTAGTGAGAGACACGCACTAAGACCGAGCAGGGGAGATGATTACCCACAATTCCGCAGCGCAAGAGAGAGAGAAAAATGGCTCAGTTGTGATCATAAAAAAATTTTGCCCGTCTTGCGGAACGGTTTAAGAACTGTTCACCATTCTTAAAACTTGGAACAGTAATGCTAAGCTGTCGACTGAAAAAATCATGAATGACTGTGATTGAAAATCACTTGGTCAAAGTGCATCACAAAAATTTACAATTGAAATGTCATTAGTTTAATATTAATGTAAGAGCATTTCCACATGCACAGTGTGACAAGAACTCACAGTTGTGTGGCCAAAAGAAAATCACTTGTTAGCAAGGCTAATCTGAAAAAAGGCTCAGGATTAGAAAAAATATATATTTAAACTTTAAATTGTACTTCTCTGACGATGCTTTTCTGCACATGTTGAGGACAAATGGCTGTAAACGTGTAAAATATAAACAAGCTTGTTTCAACAAGCTGTATCTGCAAAGTTGAAATTTCTCTTACGGGTGGATATACAGTAGTAGCCATTTCAAACAGCCGTCTGGGCCAATGGCAGGACCCTTCCCAACCCGTGACGGATCCCTGCTCGATCTGTGGTCCCCCATGATGACACAGTGAATGAAACCCCGCCCCATTAACACTCTCTTGCATTGTTCTAATAAGCTGGTTGCAATACTGTACAGTCCCGTCAGGGGAAGCAGTTAAATGCAGTTTTTGCATTATCAACATATTTTTATAATTAAATCAAGCTTGTCATCTTGGAGATGTCAGTGTCTGAGTATCAGTCACTAACTATGCTTTAATTGTTAGACTTTTAATGCATATAAGTTTAATGCATATAAGTTTTAATGCATATGGCAAGTTCTCCCACTTAAAAAGATGAGAGAGGCCTGTCTCTGTTTCATCATGAGTATACCTCAACTATGAGAGACAAAATAAGAAAAAAAATCCAGAAAATCACATTCTAGGATTTTTAAAGAATTTATTTGCAAATTATGGTGGAAAATAAGTATTTGGTCAATAACAAAATTTCATCTCAATA